>PNEQ01077931.1:0-17931 GCA_003012365.1 Medauroidea extradentata
GTCCTCGCTATGCGACACCCAGTCACTCTGCCACGCCGAGTAGTCACTGCCGCTGTATTCCTCCTCCTCATAGCTGTCATCTACACACTCACACATACACACATCACTGGACCGCTCAGTCCTCGTCCTCGCTATGTGACACCCAGTCACTCTGCCACGCCGAGTAGTCACTTCCGCTGTATTCCTCCTCCTCATAGCTGTCATCTACACACTCACACATACACACATCACTGGACCGCTCAGTCCTCGTCCTCGCTATGCGACACCCAGTCACTCTGCCACGCCGAGTAGTCACTGCCGCTGTATTCCTCCTCCTCCTCCTCTTCCTCATAGATGTCATCAACATTCACTCACAAATACACTTAACAAAAAATGAAAAACTGCAACACTTCTGGAATAGATTGCAATTCCCAAAACTACATATTTAAAACCAAGTTCCATGAAGCCCCTGATTTGGTTGTGTCTCTGCCACGTCTGGGGCACTGATGCTATGGAGCATCCCAGCCTAGATTGCAACGCAGGGCTTATAGCAAGTGCTGTTTCCAGATTGCAGCCGCATTATTAAGTTCGTGAGATGTACTACTGAGAATTTTGAGTACTGGAATATTATATTTCACATTTTTTAATTGACACCATTGTAGCTGGTAAAATATTATGCTTAAACATATGTATCTAATGATACGTTTTAATTAATTTAAAACAAGACACAGTTCACGTACTCAACTTCTATGAATTAATTATATTAATAGTAACAGGCAATTCATAAAAAAAATAATCATCACCTACCTACTAATATATACAGTTACTCCTGATAAAACATAAATTTTGTCCATAAGAATAGTATTTACCTGAAAACAAGAATGTGATTGAGAGAATTTTAATGATTATAAAATTGATGATGGGAAACCAAACTATCCTGTAGGAATTGGGATATCTGGTAGTATTTGTCATTAACTTTTGTGAAAATAACATTTTAAGTGGGATGAATTTTATAATACAAAAAAATACAAACTTTTGGCTGTGATGTCTTTTTAAGGTACGATCCCCCATTTCCAATACTTTTTCAACACCTATTTTTTAAGCCTAAACAAGAGTACATGTTAGAAATTTTTTTTCCAGCATTGTTTAAATTCATTTTATTATGATTATATTGTTCTTTCGAGACAAAAACATAAATGTTCAAGCTGATTATACTGTAACATATTTTTTATATATATGTATACTGCATCCTGCTGACCACAGTATACTAAAAACACAGTATAACAACTATGCGTGTACATATTTGCAATATATTTTCTGTTATAAAAACAAAAAATACCTCACACTATGAAACATTCTTATACGCAGCACAATTCATGCATACATTAAAAACTACAATGTCGTAGGTTTATAAATTTAATATTTACAAATAAACATACAGATCAATGTTACACATTCATCAACTCAATAAAATAATTTACATTATAACATACATTTCCAGAAGAAACCTCTTAAATTTAGTTTTCAAATTCCTTTCGTAAGTTTTTTTAACTTCAATAATCTATTATATCAGCTAAAACCCATAAAGTTAACACTTCTTTCATACATAGCTGTGTTTTTTTTTTACCGTTTGTTCATAAACATGACAAAGCAGGCCACAATAAAACACTAATAATTAACGACGATGCCACATAAATGTAACCAACGTACGGCAACGTGACATACTGTTATATTGTCTGGCACACAACTGCTTGTTCTACTTCCTGCGCACCTAGTAAACAGTTGACTACACGCACAAGGCTCATGCGTGCCAAATACAAACACTCAGGTCCAAAGTCAGACATATAATGTATACACAAGCTGGACAATAAGTCCGAACAGTTACTTACTTATAAACCAGTTATTATTCTTCATTGCTTATCGTATTATGTTATATTCTATTTAACTTATGATCTGTGTACACACCCAGAAATTTTGTAAGTAAATATACTAATAATAATATATTTTCAATAAACAAAAAAAAAAAAAAACTTTCACAGAAGCAGCAGAAATGATAGATCATGGCCTTGTACTCATTTAGGGGAATCTTTGTTTGCCTTTCATTGTAGGTTTCGACTTCATGGGTCAATAGAGACACCTGTTTTCGGTGAAAATATTTTCATGATTTCGTCAATTTTGACAAGGCGAATTCGTTGACTTTTTCGTCAATTTTCAAGTCATTTCGTCATAAATTTCGTTAATTTTGTAAACGTCAAAGAAAAATTTTGGTGGTAACAAATGTGTGCAAAGTATTGTATTTTTAGATAAATATTCAAATAAAATAACTTTCTTTACATATATGTTAATTGAGTGGTTGAAAATTTACCCATTCGTTACATTTGATGGTTAGATTAGGCATATTAAATACACCAATACATATGATTGGAATGAGGGATAAAATTTTATAAACTAACATTAGTTGCAAGAATAAGCTGTTATCTGTATTATTTTTCTCAAGTAAAATAGGACACTTTCTACAAAAAATTTAGAAAATTCAGAACTTAATTTTAGGTTATGTTGGACCACCTCACAATTATAACCACACAACTATACAACTAAACGGCGAGGTAATTATTTTTACGTCATATTATATGGCATCGCATATGTATTAATTACTCGAAGTTACAAACAACACCATAAAGAATAAAAAAAAATTTGAATAGCATAACCTACATACATTGAATTTGTTCATTCGTGTTTCGCCTCTAAATGTTCTATTTAAGACGCAACAATTTTACCCCCATTATTTTCACTGTTATTTGTTGCGGGAAAAATTATGCTGGATTATGTCATTCGTACTATGTATTTTACGGGGTGCGTGTGAAGTAAGGTTACATTGCATTATTTTCAGAGACTCTCATTCTGACATAATGTACGTCACATCATTACAGACGTAAATTTCTTTGGTCGTAATTAATATTGCCATATCAAAAGAAAAATACCGTATTTACTCGAATACCCCGTGCACAATTTTTCATGAAATCTATGTTAAAAAGGCTTGGTGCGCAGCTTATTCGAAATCAGAAAAAAAAATTTTTTTTATTGTATCACCGCGCGACTTGGCAACACCGCATCGAGGCACGACGTGGCAGCGCCGCCGCATCCCATAGAGCGCTGTTATCTTGCATCGTAGTTCCGGTACACGCGCTGCGCTCAGTAGCTGCTAGTCTGATATTTTTGCTGCACGTGGCTGTGAGTAAAATGACTATGAAAGGGATGCGTTTACGATCTTTTACTGATGTGGAGAAGCTAAAAGTTATTAAAGAAGCTGAACAAACGGGTAATCGTGCTGCGGGAAGAAAGTTTGATGTTTCGGAAAGTATCAGTGTTTAACATGGCCGTATAGTCATTAACGAATGTAAACAAAACAAAGTAGAAAAAGCGGCCATTTGCATTTGTTTTTGTCACATTTTAACCGTTTCAACACCGGTCTGATGCAATAAATACCACCCTAAAAATTTTTAATTATGTTATTGTCATTGACGTACTAACAATAAATGATGCATACTAAAATTATTTATAAAAACGGGTGTTGCAGAAAGAAACTTTGCCTGCAAGAGATGCTGATCACCCGTCAGGCCGAGACCTAGGCCTACGAATTTTGTGGAAATACTTCATTTTTTTTATTGTTTAAGTGACTTACCTATTTAGAAACCAGTACAAATTATTTGCTGTGAAATAAATGTGTGTGACAAACTTCAGATTTTCTAATTTTTTTCTTTCGAAGGTTTGGTGCAAGGCTTATTCAAAAAAATTTTATTTATTTTAATTTCTCTAAAAAATTGGGGGTGCGGCTTATTCAAGGACGAGGGGTATTCAAGTAAATACGGTATATAGTTTATTATTACAATTTCAAACAAAAATAAACGGGAATCACGTAAAACCAGGATAAACTAACACTTTGTGTTACTTAATCCAAACAGCCGCCATTTTCATGTCTCTTTCGATACTCTCGAAACTCGCTTTCGACTCGTGGACGAAAATCTATTTTCTCAATTTGTATAATTGATATCTCGAATCGGACGTAATTTACTACAGAATACGTCAAAAATTTCGTAATTTCGCACATAATTGATCAATTTCGCGATTTCAAACAGAAGTGGCAAATTTCACAATAATTTCGCTATTTCGCGTGTCACGAAAAACAGGTGTCTCTAGTTATAGGTATCAAGTTGCTGTTGTTTCTTTCTTCCTAAAAGTGCAAATAGTTACTGTACTTTAGAACTGCTGGTCACTTTGAAAACTCTGTTAATTGCATCAATAGTATGTATGTCGTAAATATTGGAATATATTCTACACAATATTTCGCTTCCTCCCTCGTGGCCAATCTATATTGTGTATTTTTAGTGTTTTACCTTCCACACAAATATATATTATGTACTCCAAAATAAGTCACTGAACAATACAAATCACGTGACCTTGAGTACCGGTTGCACTTCTGGAATAGATACCGAGTGAAAAAAATCTGCAGACTAATGAAAGACTGTATGTTATTTACGATCCTGCCAGAACCTCACAGTCAGTAAAGATAGCGTAACTTTGAGTGCCCGTCCAATGTCTAGGCTTGCAAGGTGCAAGTGTTTGACCCACGGTACTAAGAACGCAACATATATAATGCTATAAAAGACAGAACAGTTAAAGCTATTGTAGTGCTGTTGCTTTTAAAAATAAATTTAGCTTATTATAAACAACTTTTTCACTCTCATCACCCATCTAACTTCAATAATAATACAATTTCTCACTGACCAACTTTTTGATGTTTTATTTTGTACTGAAATGCATGTAAGGTTAGAAAAAAATTTCTATATAATTAACAAAGAAAATTTTTAGTCTTCTGATTTTTTCGTTGGTGTGCAGATATATGAAGTCACCTACCATAAACATTTGAATACAATGTTGGTATTAGTTCTTTATGTTATGGCGTGATATATTTAATAATTGGTGAAAAAAGTGTACATACAAAGTTTTTGCTTATGAACTTTTTAAAACCCTTACAATGGTGCAAATGTTGAAACAAATATATCATCTGATACGTGTTTCAACGCGATTCAATATGCAAAAATGTTAAGATCTAAGTTATAATATGAAAGTTTAGTATTTTTAGCAACAGTGCACGCCGACACAAGTACAGTGACAGTGTGTTAGAAAGAGAGAGCAATTGCCCATTTAACTGTATACTGCAATCTAAGCACGAGACACTGTATAGCTAGCGTGAGATTGTGTGGTTTAGTTCTATGATGACAACCACAGTGGGAGCGTGAACCAATAACAAGTGGAGAGGTCTCATGTCTGCTCAACATTAATTCTGGTCGGGCCCATTGTGGCTGAATCACAGGACCTTACTACATCGACTGCCCGGATCAGTAACCACACCAAACTTCCCC
Organism: Medauroidea extradentata; assembly: GCA_003012365.1. Classification (NCBI taxonomy): domain Eukaryota; kingdom Metazoa; phylum Arthropoda; class Insecta; order Phasmatodea; family Phasmatidae; genus Medauroidea; species Medauroidea extradentata. The sequence continues at coordinate 5,403 of PNEQ01077931.1, forward strand.
ACATCGTACACCTCTCAATGCTCTTCAATAGCAAGATCTGCAAGAGGTACCCACGAATCATCTTCATGAATGGCAGTTACTTGAGCATCTCGAGCTGGTGTTACGGCAGTGATGGAGCAGACCTCGTCCGAACCAGTTGGTCTCGGTGAAGGAACGCATCCAGGTCGGAAGAGACAACTACAGAAGCTGTATGCTGTAAGGAAGTGAACTAAAGTGGTCAGGTTGTTACAAACATTAAGATGAACATCGAAACACGAGATTTCAATGTAGCCAGGACTTGGTTATTTTCAATCAGTTGAATCATTACACCTGTAGACAAACATCTGATGAGCAAATTTTCCATGCTTAATAGCACCCGAGTCGCAACCTGTAACACAGTTGGCGAGCCTGTGGCCAGTTATTAATATGATGGTGAGTGGGAGCGCAGTCACAGCTGCCTAGTTCTCATCAGTCATAATTAGACCAGGTTCGTGGATATGAGCAGCCTGGTGGCATGCTAGCTGCAAGTCACGAGGTACGGTGCTGCTCGTCCTACTGTCTGAACCAGCGACGTACGTCCTCACAGCTGACAACACCCACAAGCCAACACAGCAGGTAGTTCACTGTAAACTGTTGCAGACTAAGTTGCCACCTACCTGACTCCTCACTGTTGTCACCATCACTAGTTTCACTGGATGAGTTGCCCACGACTATCTCCTGTAACATACGTACAACACACATACATGAGAGTATGTTAACACTTGTGTATGTACAGGGATGTTTATGTACAACTACCTTACTTGAAAATATAATTTTAACAAAAAATGTTTCTAGTAGGTGTCTTAATTATGAAGAATGTTTCCATATGCAACATTCGCTTAGTCTTCACAACTGTTTAAAGTAGGAAAGAATTTTCACGCAGTACAAGAGCTGGTTTTACAGTATTGGTTATCACACCATATGACGAAGTTAATACAATATTGGTTCTCAAATTGCTTCTCCTGTTTAAGAACGTTGCGATATTTTTTGTAGCAGTTAACAGAAACAGTACGGATGAAAGAGATAAAAGAGCATGGTCTTGTAGTTTTACTACATCTGAAAAGGAACTTGTAATTACTCTAGTTGAAAAATATTCTCTTATTGTGGAATGTAAAAACAACCAATTCAGTGACACGGAAATAGAAAGAGGAATGTCGGAAGACAAATGTAGTCAATTTGAACACTCTTTTGGGAGTGTACTCGCATACCAATAAAACTTTGCAAGTGAAGCATACATAAATGATCAGCACGAGAATAGTATAGCGAAGAGTGAAGTCTTCAAGGCGGGATGTGGATTGCCACTGGTAAATCACTTAGATGTAGAAAAGAGTCATTATAAACATGGACTAAGGTAAACAGACTTGTGGTGAAACCTGTTCTGTTTAGTAGTGAATGGTTCAGCTTTGTTGTTTCTGACTATAATAGTATATAATAACTGCAACAATGTTTGCTATGATTTCGTTATTTGTATTAGGCAAGCATAAACTCATGAATAAAGCCGAATAAAAACTTTGAAGTTTTCTTTTCAGCAATAACAATTTAAATTTCAAGATTTGAGGCACGTAAAATTAATGCATTTGGTCATTAATTTGAATTAAAAATAATTCAGATATAAGAAACAAAATGTTTTATTTGGTTGGTAAAATTTCTTTAAAGTCGATTTACAGCATGTTTAAGCTAGTATGCATTTTACACATTTGTTCAAATAATATGTAGGCCTACCATGCAACTTAAGTAAAACTTATATCTTCCTTTCAACATTAAAAAAGAAAGAGATAAAACTTTGACTCCTGATACAATACAAAAGTGGTGAGAGCTTTACACCTTGAAGCAACAGTTCAGAACTCAGGTGCTGGCAGCTAGCTCATCCGTACATAACAAAGTCCAGACAACCAGCAGGTCTCAATATCACATAATACAAACACTACACCAGCACATCCTCTAACCCTCGCAGCCTGAATCTTCCCATCATGCCCTCCCTGGCCGCTATGTGCCTCTACTTCTCGCTTGATGAAGTCCACTTAGGTCTGCGAAACGTTGTGTAACTACGCACTCGTGCAACTTTGTGTTTGTCTCATTCATTGTGTGTTTCTGTCACGAAGTACCAACCTGCAAGTTCTTCAACATTCTGTATAAATATTAAAAATATAACAGACAGAGGTAAAAGTACTTACTGATGATAACTGTAAATAGGTACACATAAATTATATGCCACATCTTGCCGCAAATTAAATTCTACCTTCTGCTAGCTTCAAAATTAATTTTATTAACTATTTAACTCTTTTATCACTTTCAGTTACGTTAAAAGAGAAGTGCAATTTATTATCCACCTCCTACAAAATCAGTATCGCTTCCAAGGAAACACGCTAAATAAAGAGGTTATGTTTCCCAACTATGGTTATGGCATACCTGCTTTTAACATGGCTATTAATGACGTTAACATAACACAATACTGTATATCCGAACAGAAAAATTTCTTGGCAATAGGTAGCAAAGTTTTGGAGAGATATTTTATCCACACAAAAATATTGACCATCTATTAAGAGTTAGTGGACGCTAGCTTTTCTTTTTTACATTCCGAGGCACAGAAACGGGGATGGCTATAAGTCGAATATAATATGTCTACGTAACACCTCGTCGCCTCCAGACGCAGAGTACTAAACTAGCGTGCAGAGTTTTGTAGAAGCCGTTTTACAGTGGGACTTCAAACGATGACCCTAGTGTTTGATTTGTGGAAAGTATGTGGTAAAGTCCAATACAGGTTTCTATGATTTAATTTTTCGACTACGATTGATATTTTCTCAGCTACAGCAACATGAAAAAGTCATTTTTAGCACTTTTGAGGATCTTGGAAATCAGGTTTTTAATTAGCAGGCAGCATTTCTAAAATCATGGGAACACAGTTTGAAATGCGTCTTCTTATCGTACATAAACGCATTGGAAACATTTTAAATAATTACACAGGAAGAAATACTTTCTACACCACGCTACCACACTGTTCATGCGCCAGGTCCACAAACTCTGGAGGTGAGAAATATGCTTCAACTTTAACTAGTGTAAGATTGACTGTTACTAACAAAGTCTACTTTTGGCCTCTTTGGAAAAAAATCTGAAACCAATAGCGACTTATTCTTGACATTTCTCCGTACGGTCTGCACTTGCTTACTTACGCTTGCAACATCTTCCTTCAGACTGTCAGCTCTCTGGAGCACGTACAACTTTTGTGTAATTACTGTGGCCAACTGAACTGCTTCGTTAAGGCCCGGTTTCTCAATGTCTGATTTTCTTCTGATTATCTTCCGATTAAAATTTAACCAATGGTTAGCAACAATATCAGTTTCTAAAGTACTGATTAAGATTAATCAATGGGTTAGAAGTCTGTAACAGTTGGTTATCTTAATGATAAGAAGAGGTGTTGAATATAGAGTTAAACAGGACTTTTAAAACAAACAAGATTATAAACAATGACAATTTTTTAGGTTATGATGACAGATGATTTAAATTTCTTGTTTGAAGAAGATGATATGAAGAAATAGTAGATTTCATAAACAGGCCAAGACTTTTTCGGGAACGCCCAAGCCACATGTAAATATATGACTATGAATTTGTTACGCGATTGCGGCTGAGAAAAATACTGTCCTAGCACTACTAGAAAAAATTGTACAGCTGGAAGTGACCACAGACAGGTGTGTACTTATTTATTGCACGTTTTCTTTACATCCCATAAATTTTAGTACGTTCTGGTAAGTAATATTCTTTTGTAGGTAATGTGAAAACATTTGATGGTTATGTCACATGTCTTTGATGTCTCTATACTCCCATACATTATTTTGCATAATTGGTTGGAAACCTATGTTAGATGTATATAATATTATGTATCTTGGGTAATGGCAATAAAAATATATTTTTATTTCTTCTGAAAAAATAAAACCTACCATGATCAAGGAATCTGGATTGAAAAGTTCTTAATATAAATTTGTAGATTACTTTACATGTTTTTCGATACTTTTGTATGTTATACCTATTGTAGGTTATGTTATTGTTACATAATTGTGTAGGTTATACCACACATATAGGTTCCTCGATGAATAAAATTCTACTTCGATTTTCTTCCATGCATCTTCTTTATGCTTCCAAGTTACGGCTTCAGTTTTTTTTTTTTTGTATTCTATGATACGGGTGTATTTTTCAGCACAGAAACAAAATTTTCGGCACGCGGCCGCTCATTTTTTTCATTACGTACACAAACACTGCTAACCAGCACAGCTAAATAAACAAAAAAAAGCTTTACTGCAGCCAATCACAAGCTTATATGTCATTGCATGGTTGCCACATTTACCTTAACCGGTACTTAGCTAAACATAAGATTAAAGTACGTTGAGAAACACTTCAGATTTAATCACCACTTAATCAATAGCTTAAATATAATCATAGGATTAGCTAACCAAGACTTTAATCAGACATTGAGAAACCGGCCCTAAGTCTCTTTTTATTTCTTTTAAGAATTTCACTACCTTTGTTTCCTTCTTCATCCTTTTTTCAACATACTCAATGTTTGTTAGTCATCTGCAATTTCACTTCGAGCTTCTTCCATTTCTTTTCTCCTCTCCACATCTTCCTGTCATGCGATTTTAGCTCCTCTTGCAATAAATCAACATTGATTTCCAAATGGCGACCTTTAACAAAATAAACTACTTCTTTACAACTTTTTGCTCAAGTCCTCAATTTTGGCTGAATACACCAAGAATATTTAACAATTGGTCCTTGGACAGGACACATTTACCATCAAATAACCGAGGCACTTCTGTAGAAACACACATCTCGACTAGGCAGGAGATCTTCCTTTCAATAAACATATTCTGCATCCACAGCCTACACTCTTCAATACTTTTGAAAAGTTTCACACAGTTCATTCAGTCTTCTTCCAGCTGCTTAGAGTATTAGTCAAGTTATGAGCTGCAATTTTGAGCTCAGCCTAACAGTTTCTCTAATCCTCTCTAACAGGCAACCCATTAAAAAATGATATGAGCATACATCAGTTCAGAAACATAAATTCCTAATTCCTTCAATCCAGCCATAAAAACATTGTGTACAATACGAACATTAGAAGTGGTTTTCTGTACAGGAAATCAAGTCTACTTTAACAAGTCGTTCGACCTTCTAACTAAAGTTACGACACTCACTTCCAAGCATTAAAAGCTTCTGTAGCGGCAGACAAGTATTATTGACATGGATTGGGCCGGTAGTATTCCTCGTAAAAACACATGTGTAGCTAATTTTGTAGTTATTGTTAGGCAGTTCAAAAGAGGAACAAACATATTATGGTTTGGTTAGAGGAAGGCCTACATAGTTTAATATATGAACATTTCTTTGTTTTGTATGTGGCATTAGTTTCAAGGGAATGTTCCAAGATTGTATTAAATGCACTTTGCATTTACGAAAGCTTGTACAGAACTACATTTTTGGCAAGATTTTACTTAAACCAACACTCTAAAGACATTTGAATTTTTATTACCATCAATAAGTTTTGTTTTTCCAATAAACATACTAATATCAACATTATTATTGAAATTGAAAATAGATACTTACTATAATATAATACTTTGGTATCCATCACTTACATGGAATGTCCACTTAAGCTTACTGTGCACAGAAACAAAGACAAGAAAGCTGACAGAAGAATCGATCAGAACATGTCAAACTGTGCACTTACCAATCGCATGCTAGTACGGTGACCATGAGAGCCACTCGACGAGTCCTGGTCACTCACCACTCTCTGGAACACACACACAACATACAAAGTCAGTGCTACCACTCGTACTGCGACTACACACACACACACACTTCCCCAGGAATAGCAGCCAGCATACAGCAAGATGCCCCAAACAGTATCAAACACTTGGCAACTTTTTATGTAGCACTGATGATAACAATCTGGAAATAATGAGTAATTCTTTCAGTATAGATTGAAGTAAAAAAAAATAAAGAGATGGTTTTTCTTTTTTGTCAGTTTAAAAGAAAAATATTAAAACGTAAAAATTTTTGTATACATTTCACCTACGTTTGAATAAATCTGACAGCAACTTATGGGCAATAATTTGTTATTTGTGCCAAGACCAACTTTGCGGTACAAATGCTGAAACTGACATCTCAGGTTCATTTTAGAGCTAAAAATGTCTCGCATTGTGCAACAAACCACAAAACACTGACATTTATTGCCAATAAGTTGCTGTCACATTTATCCAAACTTATATGAAACAGAGTGTACCTATATTACCATTACTCATTAGTAATATAAATACTATTCATTTCAGACTTGGCAGTGTAATCTAGGAAAGTTTCCACATATAAGTGTGCTTAGACCCAACTAACGTCCACAGTAAACCTATACAGAAGTGTCTTCAGCAGACTGCAGTAGATATTCAGACAAAGAACACATTGATTGTTCCTGGTAAGTGTTCGTGTACTAGTTGATTCTGCAAAATTAAACATTTTAATGACAATACGCCCACTTCTGAATCAGAAGAAGAAATGTTTGATTTTCAATGTGTTGTACTGAAACCAGTAAACTATGTCTGTTCTGCTCTTCATGTTTCCACATTAACAATTCAAAAACTTCGCAGTGATAAAACAACCAGTTGCTAAAAAAAATTAAGTAAACAAAAATATTGTTGCAGTTAAAAAAAAACTCTCGCACACTTTTCAATGTGATATAGCAGAGGATCAAGAAAACATTGCTGATACCACTGAACTGACATTACAATACAAGAATTTAACTGAAGAGGTCCAAGTACAGATAAAATTAGCAAAAAAACAGCTCAAGAGAAAAATCTAACGTCTTGGCTCCCAAATAATGGAGGAATCAGAATTTCATAGTCAATACTTAGCAAGAAACTGTAGATTATTAACACAGAAATATGGCATTTTTCCCAAAGACAAAAAAGAAAACCTAAAAATATGTTGACTGAGAAACGTAAAACAACGGTGAAAGATTTTCATAATGATGATGAAAACAATAGTCATGCCAAGTTTGAAAGACTGGGTCAGTAATACAAGCAGATGGCACAAAATAAAAAGGTCCAAAATGATTCGTACTGTATAATTTAAAGAAACTTGCCCAGAAAAAAAAGATTGTGTTGTCTAAGTTTGCTGAATTAAGGCCTAAATGGTTTGTGTTGGCTGAAGTGGCATAGGCCTAAATTCTGTATGTGTGTTCGAGTTGCACATCAAAACAATAATGATGATGTTATCTAGCATAAACACACAAATTACCTACAAAGACATTCTTAAAATAGCTCCCGTGACAACAACTGACCTTACTACTTACATTTATAAACTTAGCAGTTCGAAAGTTGCACACTTTTTAGATTAGTTTCTCCCAAAATGATGCAAACAAAACAACAACATATTTTATTAATACTTCAATCTACACTGAAAAGAGAATACTTTAAATTTTTTCCAAATTTTTATCACCAGTCTAACATATAAGTATTTAACCTCCAAAATGGCAAATCTTCAATTTTACTGTAGTTCAGGCGTTAATTTTACAATTAAGGATAGAATAAAAAACTGGTTGATATTTCCCCAAAAATTATTCTTTATACTAGGATATAATTATAAAAATATCAACTATGATTATATTCTCTTTCAACTGTGTTTCCAAATTACGGAGGTTCTGCAACCCACAAGTCACTATGACTTTATATAACTAATACATGCTCGAAAGCCTCGTATTTTTTACTTTAAAATGAGACCAAGATCGGCTTTCCACGTTCACTAGGTAATTACAAGAAGTACTAAAAGACAAATTTTACTGCACCATTGTATCTCAAAATACATAGAACCTACATTGGCTAACAAAGAATTGTCACTAAAAATCTAAAAATTAACATTTTGTGCTCTAAATAATATGTCCCAAAAATCTACAAAATGTTATGGCAGGAAAAATGAACTGTGCAGCAACCTTGACTTGTTGATTTGATATGGAATAACCCCATCATTATGGGTAGGTACTTTAATTCTGAAGTTTCTGCTATCTTATGTCCCCATCTGTATACATCCGCACCACTAACCTTGTTCCTTGTAAACCTAAAATCTTTGTGTTTCACACATTTACTTACATGTTGTTCTCTTCAGTCCACAATTGTATCTTAGGCTGGCATTCATAGTCGATTTGCGCGGAGAATGAGTGACACATCCAGTGTGCATCTTTCCCGCATAAAAACAGGATTCTTGAGCACAATTAGCGAGTTGCTTGAATTTTGAATACAGATGCGTAGACTCGCAAAGTTACGAGAGGCCTGGACCTATCCTCTTCGCAAACATTACCTATTCTCAACCTGTTCGTTACTTGGCAAAATGGCATATCATTTTCTTCAACAATTTCGATGATCATGCACGAGCTGCACTTTGAGGTGAGATTGATGTATTCGGCGAACAATTTAACGAGCATAGTTCTTCAGTGGCGCAAATAAGATAAAGTGTAAAACGTAAAATACTTTGGAACAAAAATGTCAATATGCATTTAAAGCAAACATAGTCAGTTAATCTTAAATATGTATATGTTATTTTATTATCTGCACATAAGCGTTATTACTATGTTAAACATTATTTTCAAATTTAAATTGTAGCCGTTGTACACAGTGCACTTTAAATATTTCAGCTACTAACAATTGTTTTTCAATATTTTATCTACATAAAGTTCATATTATTAATTTTCTTCGTAGCAGTTAATTACGTTTTACAGGATATTTCAAAATAAATATGTACGACGCATGATTTCCCATTCGGAACACTTGGCCACCATTTTATTTGTTCTGGTCGAAGAAGAGCTCTCTCAACCAAGCTTTCGTTCAAGAATCTGCAAAATGATTTGAATTTTGTTTGCAGACTGTTCCCCTCTCGAGCAACACTTGAAAAAGTGGAGTTTGTGGGTTCTTTGCAGGCCTCAAATGAAAATGTTTATTGATGTCATCGTGAAACTCAACTATATACGTAAAACTCTGCCATCACGAACAATTGTACTTAGCCACTCACCCTCATGTTCATAAACAACAAAGGAACCAGCACACTGGACGTAACCTCTCCCTCTTGTGATAAGGAATCTCCCACTTTTACCCTCTGTCTCTGTCCCCTTGAGGAAGTCTCCAATCAATCTCACCACAAACTTGTCTGCTAGTAAGTCATCAACTTTAGGCTTTGACACTGCATGTGGTACCTTTGAAACTAGATTCAATCTACCGCTTCCCCTCATCAACTGTCTGTACCAAGTCCTGTATACGCCCAGCCAGCTGTTAACCCTTCCTACATCCATGTTGGTAATCCTGTAAACAGATCGTCTAGCTCATAAGCTGCACTACATATTTGACAACCAGCCTCTTTAATACTTTACGAGTATTCAATGTAAGTCTCACTGCCAGGCCTACCTGAATACTGGAAACCTCACTACTGTGCTAATTTCCACTCCAGAAATCTGTGAAATATTGCTTCTAGATATCTGACCTAGTGATGGGCAAAATCGAGTGATAGTAAAACGAGTACTCGATTCTTCTTAAGAGTTCACGGTTTCAGATTCTTGTGTGTTGATATTGATTCAATCACTCTGGTTTTTTTACAGTTTGTCTCCTTCTCACAAAGCAAAGTAAATAATCCACTATGTCACCCATATGTTTTTCTTATCACATTTTACGCTGTTGACCTCATAAAAATTTTACACTCACAAGTAAAGTTAGTGTACGCTTCTCCCCAAGTTCACACGCAAACCACTCGCCACTCATTTCTATTTCAGGATACCATCTCGCTTTAACTTGTTCCGAGTTTTCACTCAGATTCTGAGTACTCACGTCAGCCACTCGTTTCTCTTTCCAATTGAGATCTCGCTTTACCAGGATCCGAGTTCTCACTCTCATTTCGAGTACTCGCATAAATCACTCGCTTCTCTTTCCAGTTATGATGAGCTGTCTCTGTGCTAGGCAAAGTTACTCGCAACGTCACGCAACCATCTCCCATTGCTTAATAGCATGAATGTTCATTGTTAAATGGTTATATCTGTCAAGTGCTTTGAAAATGTATTTTTATAATGGAGGCAAAAAATAATTGCAATAAAGTAACATCCAGGAAAGGTAATCAAACTAAAATCAAACTGTGACAAATTCAGTTGTTTTAAATCATAAAAATTAATCAAGGGAGCGTTTGACCTACAATTTTAGGTGATTTAACCATTTTTATATTTGTACCAGATATGGTTTGTTTTGTAGACGTACACTGTAACTATTTTTACTGTAATGAAAATTTTTTAACTTTCATAGTTATTTAATTGCATGTCAAACTCCAAAATTAAATACATACATAAAATGGTTATATTTTTTTAAAGGAAACCCAACTTGCCGAACTGAAATAATTGACACAGATTAACTACGTTATAGGCTACAAGGTCTCCTGAAACATTAAAAAAAATATTAAACATTCAGATGAAAATTTAAATACAAAAATTGTAATATATACACACACACACACTAGCTGTCCCATTGCCCGTTGTGGCTTCGCCAGAGTGTACTAACTTTTAATTACGTATTAATTGAGGGTTTTATATATTCTCTGTATATGGTTTTGCTATATTCTCTGTATATCTTTAGTTTGTGAATTACTTTAAATTGGTTTGTATATATTTACGTACACCAAACTTGAAAGAAATGAGCATGTCGAATTCTCGTCAGGTTAGTTTCATTATCTCCAAATACATAATTATTTTCCAACTTTTCACACTCTTAAATTTTGATTTTCGAAAAACCCTAAAAATACTTTCTAGATATTTACTTCCCCAACTTTTTAAATTACAGAGCATATTAATAGCTTCATTTTAAAGCAACAACGCCTCTATATCTCGAATGGTTTGGAAGATACGGATAATTACTTGGAAACACATTTTATTTTTTTATCATTTTTCAAGGCCAAACATTGAAGAATCCTAAAATAAATTTTTAGGTATTTACGTAAGCATCATTTTAAAGCATAAACCACCTCAATATCTAAAATGGTTCAGAGGATACGGTCAATTAATTGAAAACTAGTTTAATTTTTACCGGCTTCCAAGGTCGAATTTTGAAAAATCCTAAACTTGCTTTTTAGGTATTTACGTAAGCTACATTTTAATGCAAAAACCACCTCAATATCTAAAATGGTTCAGAGGATACGGTCAATTAATTGAAAACTAGTTTAATTTTTACCGGCTTCCAAGGTCGAATTTTGAAAAATCCTAAACTTGCTTTTTAGGTATTTACGTAAGCTACATTTTAATGCAAAAACCACCTCGATATCTCACGTAGTTAAGGAGATATGGATGTTTAATTGAAAACACGTTGCATTTTTTACTGGCATTCAAGGACAAATTTTAAAAAACAGACATTTACATGAGCACCATTATAATGCAAATATCACCTCGATATGTTAAGTGGTTTAAAAAAATAGAGGATTTATTGAAAACACATTTAACGGCTTTTCACAGCCTTAATTTCCTAATTTCGAAAAATCACGAAATGTGCATTTCCTTAGGCAATGTTTTTAAGTAAAAACATTAACAATATATCATCAGGTTTGAGAGTTATCGAGAATGTCGGGAAAACACGTTTTGCCCCTTTTCACCCCTTTAATTTTTGGTTTTCGAAAAATCCATCCTTGGTGGGTGGCTACACCGTGAGGGGAAGCTACGCGGAAATTTCACGTTTCTAGGTCCAGCCGTTTGGGCTGTGCATAGTGGGGCACTTAAATAAATAATTTTTTTTCAGGAGAATCGATCTTTTGCAATCCGCCGAATTTAAAATATGGAAAACACACACAAGGCAACAGAAGAATAAATACATAAGGACTATACTGACAAGTCTGCTGATGTGTTCATAAATGAGCCGAAATTTGTCGCAGCCAGTGATACTGACATATAGGATTACGCAAACAACCGTGCAGAGTTTGTTTTTCGTAGTTATCTCTCTACTACACGACAGTATCTTGTGCGCCAAGTATCTGTTTACACTATGTTTGTCTGGGAAGAGTACTATCATCCAGTTTAAAAAAGAGGTCCCGCCCCTTACTGTAATCAAGAAGCATCAACACGTTTTACCGCTCACATTTTGAGAAATGAGTATTCGGAAAATATATGATTAATCGATTCTTTCCACGTAAATAGGAAATATAATCAATCATAGAAATATTCTGCCCATCACTATGACCAAAGCCACTAAACTTGAGCGCTATTTCCTGTATCATATAGCCCCCACTGCCTTATAAGAGTTTAACCATATATTAGCTACTCTACGTCCCACTTGTTAATTATATTCCTACAAGGCTCCTGGATCCATCACGTTCATAACTGCAACTATCTGCTCCTCAAACTTGAGCGCTATTTCCTATATCATATAGCCCCCACTGCCTTATAAGAGTTTAACCATATATTAGCTACTCTACGTCCCACTTGCTAATTATCTTCCTACAAGGCTCCTGGATCCATCACGTTCATAAC
>PNEQ01077932.1:0-17990 GCA_003012365.1 Medauroidea extradentata
AGACAGTAAATCACAGAAATTCAAGAGGTATTAAGATAATGTGTGTAATTCTTGTTTTCCGAGTTACGTCCGTAACAGCCACTTAATAATTTATAACACGTGTATATTCAGAGATAAAATTCTGAAAATTTAACTACATAACAAGCAAGCCTAAGTTACTGTAAAAAAAAATTTGCAAGTGTTTGGATATATTTTGATTGTGAGTTTAAATTTTTTTTTAAGGTTTGTAAATGTTACGTCCGTAACAATGGAAATGCCCAGTATTAAAAATTTTATGGTGCTTAACTTTATGCGTCTGGACACCAATGAAATTATCACAAAACTAAAAATTTCCTTTATTAAATGTATAGACATTTTTTTTTCTACTTTGTGCGTTTCATTACAGAATGAAACATTAAAAAGTTGGTTAGTGAGAAACTTTTTTTTTTTGTTTTAGAAGTTAGGTGGGGAATGAAAATGTGAAAGTCATTCATAATGAGCTGAATTCATTATTAATTTTATAAGTAACCACACTACAGTACCTTTAACCGTTCCTTGTTAACAGCGTGAATTTTGTTGCATATTAGGTTGACACATTCACCCGCCAAACTAAGACCTTTGACGGGTGCTCGGAAGTTCCGTTATCTTTACTGACTGAGAGGTTTTGAGAGAGTAGGGTAGTAAATAACATGCAGTCTTCCTTTAGTCAGCAGATTTTTTTAAATCCCTTATCTTTAACTAGTCCAGGAGTGCACCTGCATCTCACGTCCACACAATTTCTTGTGTGCAGAGACTGATTTCGGAGCTTATATATATTAAAGTAAAACATACTAAAAGACACAATATAAATAGGCTATGAGGGAGGGAGCAAAATATTGTGTTGGATCACAGGATCACATTCCAGTATTTTTCATATATGTACTGTTAACACAATCAAGTTTTCATTGTAACCAGCTATTACAAATGAACTGTTTATGCTGTTAGGAAGAAGCACAACAGCAACATGGTAACTTTTACTAACCTGCAAACTTGAAGCTTAAAATGAAAGGCAAACAAAATTCACTTAAATAAATATAAGGCAATGATCAATTATTTCTCTTTCTTGTGTGCTAGTGTTGTTTTTTAGGTTTAGGGAAATGCATTAATATTAAATTTAGTTAAAACAGATTATATAGATTTCATTCTAAAGAACTGTGAGGGTAAAAATTTGGTTCAATCAAATATTAAAATACATACTATAGGATACACATTTATGGAACATATAAATATAATAAGCCAAAAATTGGCATTGAAATGTTTCGCTCATAGACATTTAAGGAAGGTTTTAGGCCCAAATTAAGAGGACATGAAAAATATTTATGATTCTTTGTTTGAGACTTCTTAATATATGACATCATATTCTGGGGAAATCTACTTGTGTGAACGTTTTTAGTATTTAAAAAATGTTGAAAATTTTATGTAATTTCCATTGTTGTTATACTGTGTGTGTAAACTGTGGTCAGCAGGATGAAATAAGTAAATCAATAAAAAACCTAAACTAGAGCAAATACAAAAATACTGTTGCCCAGTTTGTTTGCAAGGTTTTAACTGTCTTTTTTTTTCCAAGACAAAACATCACTTGGTTTCAGCTATTTATTTCCTTGGCGAAAATTTCATTAAGTATATGATCAGCTTCAACTTAATGTTTCTGTCTTGAAAAAACAAAATAACCATAGTAAAACAAACATAAAAATACTGCGAAACAATTTTCTGATTTCTGCTCTTGTTTAAGCTGGAAAGCTTGAAAAATAAGCTCACTGCCAAATGCTTGTGAGTTTTTGTTTCAGAAAACTCCAAATTTTAAATGTAATTTTAGCAAAAGTTATTAATGACAAAAATAACCAGATTTTTCAGCTTTTGCACATTATTTGGCTTTCTATAATCAATTTTACTGTTTAACCTGGATCGCCTTGGTGGGAGGCTAATGGTGTGATCATGCAAGCACTGCAGCACCCGTAACACAAAAACAGCGACAACAAACATACCTTTTATATTTTTATTTTAGACATATCATAAAGTAACTATAAAATAGAAAAATCCAAAGGGTAGTTTTTATGATTCATTATATATATATATATATATATATATAGTAAGCCATATCCTAACCCTATACCTACATGGTTCTTTGGCATATAAAAAATAAAAAATAACCCACATTTTAAGAGGGCGTGGTACATAATTCAACGCTAAAAGCATTAATCTATAATTGTTTCTTGAAGCCATTTTTTGTGAAAACTAAACAATAGTTTTAGCCAATGTTTTAAACAAAATTGTTTCCAGTGTTACGAACTTCTGAGGAACAGTCTCTGACGCCGGAACCACATGCATTTAACTGCAGCGCAAGAGATCATGTGTAACGAATTAGTAATTCTGGATAAATATTTACTCATAAAGTTGGCAAATACCATTTTCTAGATTGTCGTTGAGTATTTTATCCATATTGGCTTAAAAAAAAGCGTAAAAATCAATTGGTGTTTTCATTGTTTATCAACCACTCACTCTCAAGAGAAAAAATACCTCAAGGCCGTGGGCCATCATTTATACTACTTTGTGACTGTTATTATTTTTTGCACAGTTTTGTTACAAGCAGAGTAACTATGTTAACTAATTTTTTCACGACAAACTGTACAATGGTTTCAGCTAATCATGCAATTAAGGAATTTCCCATTAATGTACTAACTAGCCAAAGCTGTATAATTTTTAACAAAACTGTGCAACAGTTTTTCTATATCTGGTCTCATTTAGGAATAAAAAAACAAAAAAAAATTATAGTGAAATCAGTAGAAATGATGGATCTTGGCCTTAAACCTGCACTGTATTGAGTACATATCAGGATTTGATTTACATTTACAATATCATAACACATAGGGCCAATACTATTTTGTAGTGTTTTAGCAAGTAGCACTTGTTTAACTTGCATTTGTAGTAGAGTTGTATTAATGTTTTTTAATAAGTGGTTCTCTAGTGTCCTATAGTTTGACTAAGATTGGGACATAATGTGTAACTCTGAGTTCGCAAAACCTTTGAGTATTGTTTTGCTTTTTAATTAAATTTTTTGTGTAATGTGTATTATGTAACTTTGCATTTTTAAAATAATTTTTGGGTTTAAAAGAGGAGGGTATAAGATGAGACTTATTTTTGCTCCTGACACAAAGAAGCACTGCTATGCTCTTGAAAAATTTTATCATGCAAATCTGTAAAAAAAAAAATCTCTTGTTCAGGAGACCAATTATATATGAGAACCAAATTTCTGCACTTGCACCAGCCAATGCAGGTGGAATTAAATATGTCACATGCAATTGGGCAAGACACTCTGAGACTCAGCAATTCCATTTCCCCAGCCCAGTATTCAAAGACCAATAAAAACCTCGTATAGGCGGTTCGGGATAAAGTGAGCACCCAGAAAAGCCCTGCTAAAGTTCTACTTTCAGATAATTTGTATCTTTCCGCGCGTAACGGCTGACGCTTGGCAATATCTATCCCCTCTGGACACATCACTTGATGTTTGCGCGTGTATGAATCGATACAGTTTGATAAAAAAAATTACTAATTATTATATGCAATACAATTACGGTACGTCAATTTCGATTGATTTTGTTTCAGTTTTGTTGAATTTAAATAGGAAAATACAAGGAACTATATTGCGTAACTTCGCTGCCAACCATACAAGCAGTAAGGGGACTATGTGTCATGTTTTATTACATGCAGTAACGGCTAGTGATATTTTTCAAAGGTTAAATTTTTAGTGCTCATTTTATCCTGAACGACCTATAACAAATTAAGGGAACAGTCAGGTCCACTTCATCAAACTGCCCACATTTATCCGTGTTCTATGGCAACATTCTGCTCTAATCTGAAAGTGTGTCATACCAGTACTCTGACACTAAAATCCGACCCTTCCATAATCATCAAAAACATCATATTTTAATTTTAAACTGCTACTTCTATGCTCACACATTTAATAAAAAAACCTCTAAATATGGGTGTACAGTTTGTTTCGTATGCTAATATTTCACATAAGAGTGATGATTCTGCAATAGTGAAGCTGCATATTTTGTTATTCGTACAATGCATGTTAGGCCTATCATATTTTGCAAGCACCAATACTACCAGTGATTGTAATGGAAAGTTAGTAATTGTATATTTAACGCCCTTCTCTGCTGCTATTGGGTTTACTGTTTGCGTAGTTGCTTTAGAGAAATATAAGTCTCAAGAAGGTTATTGAGATACAGAGCATGAATAATGAATGGGTAATCCTTCTCGAGTTATAGCTAATCTTGACCCAGTGAGTGACTACCAAGTATGCCAACAGGAAAAACCCTAGTAATGATAGCACAGAGAAGGTGAATCTTCACATAAATAAAAGGGGTGAGGCATAAGTCACTCGCCTTATCAAAAGTTGGTATGCAAGTAGGTTTCATTAAAGGAGAATACCAAGCAAATAGGTTTCACAGAATGTGTATATTAACAACAGAACACGACACTTGATAAAATTTATACACCTGTTTGAACATTGTACACAATATTGAGAATCTAAGGTTTGGGTCTGTCCCAATTTGATACAAACAAAGCTCCACAATGGTTCGACACAAGATACAACAGGGTTTGTGACATGAGATACAAAGGTTTAAGCTATAACGAGACACATGAACTAGACAAGGCGCTGCAGCCATTTCGACATGAGATAAAGCAAGACACTCTTTAATACTAGACTAGACGCTTCAGGCCATTTCAACATGAGATACAAAACATGGCACTTCAGGCCGAGGCATACTGAAACAAGAATGAGAACTGAGACCTCGCTAGTGGCAGTGAGTACAATATTTGGCAGTCAACTCTTTGACCCTGCATCTACATATAACTTCCAAATCTTGTACTGCTAGCGACTCAACTATGGCGCTGCGGGCCATCTCAAATAACTGACAAAGTTCGTATTGGTAAGGCTTTATGGTGATCAACTCTCTGACCCTGAGAAACTTGAAATCTTCTGAAGTATCTAATAACAGGTTAAGTGTATCCACGCTACAAAGTTTAACTTGGTTACATTGCAGCATCTGTGGGTTAGCAACTAGTCACATGGGCTTTGGCTTCCTTTTAGAATCGTCCTGACACTCAGGTATGGAATAGTGACAAGAAGTTTTGGTAGGGGTGAAAGATTCGCCATCAGACGAATTTGAGGAAAGGTATCACAGAGGGCACCTCACGTACATCAACCCTCTGTGACGGACTGTTTTGTGTTGGGCTGGGGCACCTTACGGACATCAACTCCAGCTGTATGTTAAGAAGGTAGGTTCAGGTAAGGGTAATCTGTTGGCACCTTTCGGACGTCAACCAACGGATCGGGAGGGCGAGTGCCAGGATGACCCGTGGTTAGGCCGAGTCCCTGATGACTTTAGAACTAAGACAGGTTGCCCCCCTTTTATACTGGCGAGAAGGGCTGAAAGTACCGTTATGTGGGCGGCGCAAAATGGCAGACGAGAGCTCGTTACTGTCAGCTGCTACAAGTGTGCCACCCTCACACACTTAAAATTACTCCCTCGGGTCAAAACTACTTTCCTGCACAAAATAAATATCTCAAATGGAATAATAAATACAGTCATTTGGGGTAACATTGTACCAGGAATTTTATTTTATATAATAGCATTGTGGTATTCAATCACTATACAAACTTCAAGATTAACAAATTCATTCATATAGAATACAGCTGTATTCTTAAATTCTAAAATACTTAATTTGAATGTTAACTATGCTAGTGGTACAAAGTTGCCCTGACCGGTACAAAGTTACCCCAAATGACTGTACGTGTGTTGCCGTTAAACACTATAAGTAAGGTACAAGAACACTTGAATGAATATTAAATACATTTCAAGGCACATAATTACGTGTGTATTTTCCCGTATTCATTTGTGAATGCACTTTACAGAGTTAGGGCACGGAATTGGTATTAATGGTTCGGTGCGCTACCATATTTGTTAACAAACACTCTTGGAAAGTTAACAAAGTTGTGTGATGAAATTATACAATGAAAATACACATTGGATAAACACTGGAACATTAACGTAAGTAATTATGGCTTTACAAATAAAGCCTGTGACATAACAATCTTACAAGCTAAAATAAATGGCAATACGGTAATCGGCAATGTGCTGGCACATGCTAAGACTTTATGGTTAAAATAGCAAAGTATAAAAAATCGGGGGCCAACGTTAAAGAATTATAGCTTGACATGCCTGACATGTGTCAATTTAACAGCATAATTGGGCACGTTTATTGCAAATTTATATTTAGAGTATTTCCTTGCACCCGCATTGTCATTCGGTCATCACCATTGTTACGTCACCGCTTCGACAGTAAGTGAACCTACGTTTTTGTGTTGCGCAATGATTCATCTAGCAACACATGTAAAACTAATTTTAATGGCCATTCCCTTGAAAATCAATATCATCTTGTCTGCGAATTTTTTTACGGCACTCAATTCTGATGAAGCACAACTCTGCCAAACATTGCAGTAATTTGTGGAAGGTTAAATGCATCGTACACATATGCGCAAAAGGTGCAAACTTATTTGTGATTAGGATCTAGCTCAGTGCAGATTTCTCTACTTTTTGCACCGGTTACATGACTAGTTGCACCTTGCAAGGTGTGTATTTAATCCGAATACGGCGTACCACAGAGTAAATTTTGCATTGCACCAAGTAAAGACAATATTTAATCAGGCCCCAGATCTCACGAGCTGCTTTTTGTGTCCGAGGCTGAATTTTGTTCACGTAAGGTAAAAGTGAATGTGCTGCAACTTCACTATCCTGTGAAACTTGGCAACAGTGCAGTTGTGGATGCATGTGCACATGTGACTAACTTGACCTTGCCAACCATGTGTGCCAGCATCCATGGATACTGGCACTTTGGCTGCCAGTGCAGTTTTGCTAGCTTCAGTTTCTGAGATGCGTGCTAGCCTATGTAGATCAAGGAGTATAGAAGGAATAAAGAGAGTTCACTTATCCCAGGGTAAGCTTATTATTGCTGCGTTGAACAGACCACAAGCTCTTCTATTGTTAGCTATGTAAGATTGTAAGTATATGTAAATTTTGTAAGCATCCCCCCCCCCCCATCACTCCTTGCGAGAGTGTACATGCAGCAGTATAAATTTTTTAAAGTTTTGGGTTCAAGTTCGTAGAACTTAATGGCAAATAGAGTTCGGTTCGAACAAAAAACATAGGTTTGCACACCCCTAGTCACTAGTTTAAATTAAGGAAACCCTTTCAAAACTTTATTTTGTTCACAGATTGCTTCTCTTTTTAACACCTGACCAAAATTAAGAGTTGTTAGACAGCTATGTTTGTGGCTTTGTAGTTCCCAGATTTCAATGTTTTTATAGGTATATTTATTTATTGAAATTTTGATTTATGGGGATGGTTATTAGTTATAGTTGAGGTATGAGGTCTTTTCTGAATTGTTGTAAGGACTTTGGAGACATATAATGGAATATTTATTGTACTTTTATATTTTATTTCTTTGTGGTGTAGCTGAAACTTTAAATTTTAACAGAGTTTTTAGTGTGAAGAGCAGCAATTTATACCAAATATTGTATGATGTGAAATAGGAAAGTCATAAAAAATTCAGACATGTTATAATATGTTTGGTGCCCAGGAACTCTTCTAAGTACATTATTGTTATAATTTATGTTACAGATGTGGTTCCTGTTAGAGAACATTCAGTACCAGTGCAACAGATAGTTGCTGCAGTAAGTTGTATGGACGGAAATAGTCACCATAATAGGGCCCCAGATCCATGTTTCGCAAGAACTGAAAATAGTTCCGATAAGGATTCTACTATAACTAGGCCAGGTCAAAATCTTCAATCTTGTGCTCCAAATTATGTACCTTCAAAAGTGGAAGTACATGCCCTAGCCAAACCTATCAAAGTTCGTACTTCACCACCAACCTCGTCAGTCCATGGTGCTAGTAATGTTATGCAAAGCTTGCCAAACGTTCCTCAGAATCATAGTACTAGTCATTCTAAATTATTTTCAGAAGCGAGTAAATTTGCAGTAAAAAGTGTTGGGTTAGAAGTTGCCACTTCAAAACCTAAAATAAACTTGAATTCAGAACTCAAAAGCAAAGATGTAATTGTGCTTTCTGATGGTGTAGAAGAAGTTCCTGTAGTAAATAAAGAGCAAGAACTGCAAGAGAAAATATCTAAATTAATAAAGGAACGTGATAAGATGAAAATAATTTTAAGATCTTCCAATCTTACTGCACTTCCAGACAGTGGAGCCAGGCTTCAAATGCAAGTTGAACTGTATGACAAGAATATTAGACAGTTAAAACGTGAGCTGGAGAATGCACTACTAAATAATGTGGCAGTACCAAAAACTTGGAGTAATGCAGATTCTTCACATTCAAAAACACCATTCCCTGCTAATTCATTTCCTCCGCAACCACCATCTACACGGCCATTGGGAATGAAAGCATTGGAAACCCTTAGAGTTGAGAAGTCTCTGACAAATGATGCCCTGGAACGTCTTCATGGCTCCATTAAGTCATGTCCTTCTGATGAAACACTAGCTGATGACCCAGATGGTTTGAAGACTGGCATACAACTCATGCCACATCAAAAAAGAGCCTTAGCATGGTTAATGTGGCGGGAGATGCAGAATCCCCGTGGTGGTATCTTAGCTGATGACATGGGTTTGGGAAAAACTCTTACTATGATATCTTTAATAATGAAATCAAAGCAAGAAAAGCTTGATGTGGAAGGATCTGATGAGAGCAGTGATGCAGAAACCGAAAAAGAAAACTGGTGTTATGGTAATAAGAGGAAGATGGAGAAGGGAGGAACATTGGTTGTATGTCCGGCTAGCTTGTTGAACCAGTGGGAAGAGGAAGTTCATTCCAAATGCAAACGTGGTCTCTTGGATGTTGAAGTGTACCATGGGCAACAGAGGGATAAGCCAAGACGCCTGGCAAGGAAAGATATTGTCATAACGACTTACAATCTTATTCGCACTGAAGCTGGTGTGCTGCCTTTACAGAAAGGAAACCCAAATACAGCCCAGAGAGTTGCCACAATGAAAGGTAATCTTTTCCAAGTAAAGTGGGAGCGAGTGATACTTGATGAAGCACATGTTGTTCGTAACTACAAGAGCCAGACCTCTGTTGCAGTGTGTCTGTTGAGTGCCCGCTGTCGTTGGGCACTAACTGGAACACCCATTCATAATAAGGAACTTGATTTATATGCCCTCTTGAAGTTTCTTCGTTGTTCACCATTCGACGACATCCTAGTATGGCGGAGGTGGGTAGACAATAAGAATGCAGCAGGTCAACAAAGACTCAACACAGTCGTAAACTCCATCATGCTAAGACGGACAAAGGCCCAGCTACAAGAAAAAGGAGATTTGCAGTGTTTGCCTGAGAAAAATCATGAACTGATATATGTTCACTTGGATGAGGAAGAGTTCGAAGTTTATCAGAAAGTTCTGATTTTTTCTAAAACCTTGTTTGCCCAGTTTCTGCATCAGCGAGCTGAAAGAGAACAGGTGATGGAAGCAAAGTACGGACAGAGTAACAAGCCGACATATGAACAAGATCCAAATCTTAATGATCCTGCAAAGTTTAGCAGCGAACTTGCAGCGTGGCAACAGAAAGTAGCAGGTATGGCAAATATAGAGTCCTTTCAGATACTGGTGTTGATTCTTCGTTTACGTCAGCTGTGTTGTCACCCCTCGTTGATAAAGGCGATGCTGGAGAAAGACGTATGCGAGGCAGATGGCATTGAAGATGACGATGGCTCTGATGTGGATCTTTTGACGCAGTTCAGCAACTTGGGTCTAGAAAGCAACCAACAGTCTTCAGGAAACTCTGAAACCAGTTTGAAGACCAATGTCCTTACGTTGGATAATCCAGTTTTTAAGAGAGACAGAGTGAGTTCAAAAATGAGGGTTATGCTAGAAAAAATTCAAGAAAATATTTTAGATACAGGAGACAAAGCGATTGTAGTTTCTCAGTGGACATCAATGTTAGATATTGTTGGTGATCATTTACAAATGCATGGTATCTCATGTCAGAAACTGACCGGAGCTGTGCCAGTGAAAGACAGAATGGACATTGTCTCGAATTTCAACAAGTCATCACATGGTCCTAGAGTACTTCTGCTCTCGCTTACTGCTGGTGGTGTTGGTTTGAACTTGGTTGGTGCAAACCATCTTTTCCTTTTTGATCTTCACTGGAACCCACAGCTGGAAGCACAGGCGTGTGACAGAATCTACCGTTATGGACAGAAGAAAGCTGTCCACATTTATAAATTTGTGTGTGAGGATACAATTGAGCAAAGAATCAAGATGCTTCAAGATTCCAAGTTATCTGTGGCTACGAATGTGTTGAATGGTGCTCGCAATGTGGGATCAAACAAGCTTTCTTTGAATGATCTTAAAATGCTTTTTAGTATGTAAACTTATAAAGACTGGTTGCTCATCATGTAAAGCTTTACAAATGATGGTTAAAATTTTTTGGTATTTTTATATTTTTTGTACTTGAATTTTGTATTATTGTTGTAAGAAAGTAACTCTACTCTATCCAAAAGAAAAACTGTGTTTCTGCAGTGTTGTTCTTGGTTCTGAATTTCGTGTCTCTTTCAGTGCTTAGAATGTGGTTAATCTTCATTAATACTGTGTTTAGGTGAGCTGTATTTGTATACTGTAATGCTAGTATAATTACTTTTTTTGTAATATCTTAGTCCAAATTGAAGAATTTAATACCTGCTTTACAATTTTAAGAAGCGTATATTTTCTAGAAAATATTTTGTCACTTTTAACAGCTTTCTAATACAACGCAGAGTATCATTTTCATGAATATTGTAGGAATTTTTTTGAAGTTACTTTTGTAATAATGTAATTTTATTTGTGACCAATCAAATAATTTGTTATAAATTATAAGAAGATTACATAACTGTCATAAAACAAATCCATATTAGTTAAAGAAATACTCCGTAATGCTTGTAAAACTTCTCAAATTGGCTTTCTTTAGTAATTCAGTGCCTACCAAAGGCATGTAATATTTGCAAATTAGAAAATAAATTTGCACGTCAATTTGTTAACCCCTTCCCTGTCAAATATTTAAAAAATTACTGTATGTTCAAAAACTTATAATTTTTACTGCTTACAATATTTTACTAATGTTAAGAAATGTACAAGAAATATGTTTTACTTAATGTTTAAGTATAATTTTTATCTGAAATTGTTATCAAAAATTATGTTTTGCTATCCAAATACAACTTAGAGACATCAAAATATTCACTTTTTAAGATATGGATTAGTGGTATTAATTTTCTTTTATTTAGTTAATTTTATTTCTAAACACTATGATAACTTTTATGTAGAATACATTTAATGAAAGAAGAATTACCAAAATTTTTACCTATTCAAAACAGAAAAAAGTATGTACCGGTATTTCATTACCTTGTGCTGTCTCAAATTGACACATGGTGGTTAGGAGAGTAAAACTGAACATGTTTTGGATAGACAAAAAAAAAAAATTGATTTACTATAAAAAAATGTGAGTTCGTGACACTTAATTTGCAGAAATGTAACTCAGCAATTGTGTACCAAGCAACTTTATTTGCAAAAAATAAGGAAGCAAGCTAACAACAGTGTGTAGCAAAAATGTCAAAAAACGTAAAAAGTTGAATGACAACCAGGAATAAAATGTTGTCCATACCTATGTTTTAAGTTCTTATTCTGTAGCTATCTACAACATTTTTTCAGTAGGTTCAGGTAAAGAGGTTGTTTCTCAAAGCCATATTATTTGCATTTATCTGTGTAATATATATGTATAAAATTGCAGTGCAGAAGTACAAACCCTTAGAAACAAACTAAGCATATTTTTACAAAAGCAAAAATGGGATGTTCAAGTGCTTCTGTGTTCTCTTTCTCAATGTTCAATAGTGCAGACTCGTACGTAAAATATGTCGCCGCGTGGGACTCAATCTGTAATGTAAGATCGTAAGTACGTACACACCACGCTGTGGCACTTTCGTACCACACGCTGTTGTGTAAATTCCAAACTACTTCAATTAAAGTAGTTAACTCAGGTAAACAATTATGAAAAGTAAATATCTGACTGCCTGAGATAAATCGGGTTAGGTGTAATATTTCAGTTAGATGTGCCCGAGTATACTTGGGTAAGCCAGGGAAGGAGTTAATGCCATGCCTACATTCAGTTTACTATCATATATTCAGTTTTTAAAAAACAGACAACTTAATTTGTAATAAAGGGTATTGTAACAATGAAAAGACAGAGGATGTTGGAGGCATTTTACCAGGCAGACCTGCCCACAGGGTGGATGGAAACAGCATTGAATGATGGTATTGTAAAAATGTAGTAGCTCGAGAATTTTGTATAAAGTGTATGTACTGAAGAGTAATTTATCTGCATGGCTACCGTTGATGTTCAGGAAAAAATTAAAGGTGTTTAAAATATGGCTGTCTGTCAATAAATTCTGCCCATTGTTTCTGCATTTTGACTTGGTAGAAGGAAAAAAGTGTAATATTGTGTTCAGAGTTTAGTGAAATTGTACATTTGTATGAAATTCAGTCAATATAGTTAGTGAACTTTTCAAGTCTGTAGTGTATTTTTTTTATAAAAAAAACATGTCTTTATTTATGAATGAAAAAAAAAAACAGACACAATTACAGAAGTCACTTTTTATGGTAAATTTTTCTACAATGTGGGTGTGAAGTGTAATTAACCATTTATTAAAACTCTCCTTTTCAGTAAGTACAATTTCCTGCCCTCTTGCTTTCTTGTCTTTGATCTTGTGAACTTTGCCATGGGGTTAAATGTTACACTGAATGGTTTTGGTATTGATAACTGCGGTTCCCAGTGTCTGGAAATATTTATTAAATTAAGATAGAATTTCCAATATACAGTGCGCATAGTCAAGTGGTACAAATGATTTTGTAGAGAATGAGCATAGCATAAAAATATGACGTCTCAAAAGAAATTACTGCCATCATCTAATGTATTGGGCAGAAAACCCCTAGTCTATTAGTGTGAGGAAAACTGTAACAAATAATGTATGAAGTAGTTTTATAGCATCTAAGAAGTAATTCAATTTATTTTTTCTCTTTGCTGTGCTATCAAGTGGGTATACTGTACATAGACTGCAGAGTTAACTTTGAAGAACTCAAGATCCAAGGGTCCATTTAGCAAAGAAATAAATAATTCTAGTCAAAGTATCTCCACTTGACTAATATTGTTGAACTGTTTGAATGAAAAATGTAACTTGACACATAAGCAGACATTTCTGTTTGTTACAATTTGTGTGTGCACACATTTACTTTGCATTATATGCAGCAAGCTGAACCAGCGTGTGTTTGATATTATAGAAGTACTGCAGAAATCAATTTTGGAGTCTTAGCATTGGTCTGCATACAAAACTGTGAGATAGAATTAACTGTATACTAACATAGGGTGGCATTAAGAAGAAAGTTATGCCTACAGAATTTTAAAATATGCAAAAATTTAATTAGCTAATTGTTTATAGTTACATTGTTGGTAGCAGAACAGACTATCAGAAGTTCCTCAAATTCAAGTGCTGATGTAAATAGTTTGTGGTATAAAATGACTTACAAGAGGAAGGAGATACAAATCTTTTGCTAGCAATGAGATGTTGATGTGTATTCTTGCAATTATTGTCAACCGTATTGGTAAATAGAAATACTGTTTTAAAGTAAATTCTGCAGTAAACTTTAGACAAAGGGTTGAGCCAAAGAGTTAGGTGCTGGGCTGTATATTTGGGGGTGCTGGGGGGGGGGGTGCAGGGGACACCTCAGCATATATGATAAAAGCATACAGTGTTACAGTGTTCTTACACTCTTCACTACAATACTTATCACTTTGCGAAACATCACACCCTCATTAAATAAGGCATTAATGGTTCACAAGTTTTAAACAGCATGTTTTAAACGTACAACATTATGTAATGGTATTGCGCAATTCAATTACGGGGTTAAATATTACTATTTTAATGTGGATGCAAGGGAGGAAACATGTAGATGGATGACGACACTGACTTGGTAGACGAGTTTGACAGGATTTGGGTGACAAAGTTATGGGAGTGGACCAGCTAGCAGGGAGAGCTGAGATAAGGTGGATAATGGGGAGCCGTGGAGGAAACCTCCTTTTGATGATGATCCCAGGGTCGACAGGCCGACGACCATGAGGCAGGCTACGTACCAGTGGATTGTTACGCCCTCAAACGACAGATCTTCGGGGACTTGTTAGGGCCAGTGCCCATGCCACAACACACTAAAAATTACGTTAAGCGTCACTAGGGACGGGGTGAGCCAAGAACACTACTTGCAAATGAAAGACGCAGATAGTTGTTTTGAAGTTTACTCACCATGAACAAACGACTGGTACTCGCAGAAGGCCAATGCCAGTTAAGCGGATCTGGAGCACAAACCTCTCCAGTAGGTGACGCGGTAAAACAGCACTGGGTGGTTGTATACTTAATGTGCGAACTTAGGCCCCTGGACGCGATGGCCGGCAGGGGATGAGTCTCTGGTAAAAAAAAGTGGTTCCTGCAAATTAAATTATAACTATTGAAAACTAAAGATGGCTGGTGCAAAACTGATGAATAGGTGTATTTTAGCAGTTTAATTGTTAACGAGTGTTTGCAGAAACTAATATAAGAATATGTGTGTGAGAGAATGTTGGTAAATGTAAGATTAGAAAGTTGTGGACGTGAAAACTTTCTTGGCTGCTGATTATGAAATGATAAAACTGGTAGGCCTATACACAATTGCTTGTTTTAACACTTGACTTTGTTTCTGTTACTTTAAGTATTTTGTCAAAACACAATACAAACAAAGTTAAAGTAACGACAGCAAAAAAACAATTTTATAATCAGTTTTTTTAAAATGGAAGAATGGACATCGTTAGTTGTGACGGCACACGAGAGCACTGGTTCCAAACAAATGTTTGTTTTGACAGTTAAACATTGAAAACTCCATTTGGCATCCCGACATATTTTTGTAATTACGTTAAAAAATATAAATCATTTCGTTTAGACCTAAATAAAGTCAAACATGAGTGCGGCAGGACTTCTCATTTAAACTGATATCGTTGGAGACGAAAGAATTTGGCACACATAGCGGGAAAATACATTTGTGCTGGGCTTTGCGACTTGTATAGCATGCATACTTAGGAAATAATATTGTCAGAGGCTGACACTGTTACAACTTTGGATGTTATAATGTGTATAATGATATTAAAACTGTATTTGCTCATATTTGTAGAAATTATCAAACTGATTTATTTTCACACTAAGCAAAGTTAGGCATAGGCTATTAAGATAGAAGCTTATACATGTGCTGCTGCTGAGGAACATAGGGGTGGCTTATTTATTTAATGTAACATCTCAGTCTTGTGGGTTTGCAAGCTGGACTCTGTGTGCTAAAAAAAGGTTAATATAATGATCTATTTCTGGACTACTGTATTTATTGTCCCTGTCTGATAATTTTTAGTGTCCTTGCCCTACAATTTTCAGTGATTGCCCCACAGTTTTGAGTGCACCTGACCCTGTCCCAGGATTTTTTGTGTCACTGCCACACACTTTTTTATTCAACTATGATACAATTTTTTTATGACCCTGCCACTGCATTTCTTAGTTGTCCTACCTTACAATTTTCTTTCTGTACATCTACCCAACTGTATGCTACTTTACAGTTTTCTGTACCCCTATCAACTGTACCCTACAATTTTCTGTATATCTGCTCGATGATATTTAATATCCTTGCTTAACATATCCAGGTCACCTACCTAACAATTTTGATTACCTCTGCCCCATAATTTTTAATATTTCTTCCTCACATGTTATGTGCCCCTACTGTGCAAATCTGTACTTAGGCCAATACCCTATACTTTTCTGTACGGTACCTCTACCTTGTGATTATTTATAACGTCTGAACATGTAAGGGGGGTCGGGGAGGGGATCCAACATTGACAAATAAGAATGGACAAACTATGATAAATGACAGAGAGAAAGCTGATATGCTGCAGGCTCAGTACTTGTCAGTGTTTGAAGCAAAGGAGAATTTAAATAGTGAGACAAATAGACAAAATGCAATGGAAATGGATTGGGGACTTCCTTCAAGGACAGTGGCAGGGAGTGAAAGGAAGGGTGTAATTGACAGCAGGGTAACGTCAGGGATGCCATAGGGAAGCGTGCTCGTTTCAGTATTGTTCACCATTATGGCGAATGGTATGATTATTGGGATTAGTTGTAAAATAAGATTGTTTGCAGATGACTGTTTTTTATACTCTGTTGTAGGTGGTAGGGTCAACTTGCAGGCAGACATTGACAGGATATGTTTTATACTCCGTGGTGGGTAGTGGGGTCAACTTGCAGGCAGACCTTGACAGGATGTGTTTTATACTCTGTTGTAGGTGGTGGGGTCAACTTGCAGGCAGACATTGACAGGATGTGTTTTATACTCCGTGGTGGGTAGTGGGGTCAACTTGCAGGCAGACCTTGACAGGATATGTTTTATACTCCGTGGTGGGTAGTGGGGTCAACTTGCAGGCAGACATTGACAGGATGTGTTTTATACTCCGTGGTGGGTAGTGGGGTCAACTTGCAGGCAGACCTTGACAGGATGTGTTTTTGGACTGTGGAAAACAAGATGAAGATCAATGTTTGTAAGACTAAGTTAGTCAGGTTTACTAGTAAGAGAGTGATAAGCAGAGTCATTTACAGATGAGATGGGCAAGATATAGAGGACGCCACACAATATAAGTGGCTAGGGGTTGTGCTGCAAAGTGACCTTAAGTGGACGAAACAGGTGGAAAGGGTGGTTACGAAGGGGAGAAGAGTTTTAGGTTTGCTGGGAAGGGTACTGAATGGGGCTAGCTCTGAGGTGAAGTAAAAGGCATATTGCACAATTGTACGGCCATTGTTGGAGTATGCCGCTGCTGTGTGGGACCCGTACGTGGAAGGTGAAGTGCAGAGAAGGGTGGCGAGATGGGTGAAGGGTACGTGGATAAGAGAGGGGCAGGATAGAGAGGAGGAAGGTAACTATAGGCCATCTGTAATGATATAAAATTGGGATGGAGGACATTGAAGGACAGAAGGAGAGTTGAAAGACCAGTGAGGATGGAGAGGGTAACATTGTCATCTAAGAGAGAGGGTTAGAGGGAGAGGAAACAACAGCCAGAAAATTCAGAGGAGGAGAACAGAGTGGGATAGGTAGTCAATGCTTTTGAGGTAAGCGAGGGAGTGAAATGTTTTGCAGAATGACTTGGTGATGGTAAAGGGGGTTGGTAGGTTCAGGGATGTTTTGAAGAGGGTTTTGTTTTTGTGAGCATTTATTTATTTTGTCTTTGCTACACATTTTTAATTGTGCTACCCTACAATTATCTGTACTTCTGCTTCACGATTCTTTTTAATGTCCTGCCTAACATTATTAATAGTCCTGCCCCTAGAATTTACTGTTCCCCTATCCTACAGTTTACTGTACCTCTACCACATTCTATTTAATGTCGCTGCCTCACATTTATAGTACTCATAACTTACAATTTTCACTGCCTCTGCCCTGTAATTGCCAGTACTCCTGCATTACCATTTTTTGTTCCCAACCCCACAATTTCTCCAACCTTGATTGCCTTGCCTACTGGCATATTTTAATAAAATTAAGTCGTAACTATAAAATTCTCTTTGGAGGAAATGTTAAGCAACGTGTGATCTTTGAACGATTCTTGCAATGGGTTAGTATTATGTATAGAACCGATATCATGGACATACGCCATTGCTTGCGAATGTTGCCGTCTTGCAGAAAACATCCACAATAAAACGAAAAACAACAACAAAAACCAATAAAGAAAAGTCTAGCGTTAGCTGTTGTCAACAAACAAATAACATACATACAGTCCTAGAGAGGGACATAGTCGTAGCCACAAAGTGGAACAGATAAAAAA
>PNEQ01077933.1:7727-18032 GCA_003012365.1 Medauroidea extradentata
CATTTCATAAATTGATAAAAAATACGTTTTGATAAATTGTTTATCTTAGCGGAAAGGAAGTGGGCGGAGTTTAGTCCGACCGCCGTAACATCAGCGCCAATAAAACACAATATTGTCGGTAACTTGGTGAACTACAGCCAAACAACAAGGGGGTCAAGTTTCCAGGCGAGTGTCCAGACCTGTTCTTCTACGACCGTGCTTTATACCGAACGGCCTATAACAACATTATTCTTGCATTCAGGCGG
This sequence comes from Medauroidea extradentata, assembly GCA_003012365.1. Taxonomy (NCBI): domain Eukaryota; kingdom Metazoa; phylum Arthropoda; class Insecta; order Phasmatodea; family Phasmatidae; genus Medauroidea; species Medauroidea extradentata. The sequence continues at coordinate 7,973 of PNEQ01077933.1, forward strand.
TCGAGTTGAAAATATATAACTTGGTATAAAGGAAACTAGGTTTGTTTGGTGCGGGCAGGGGCCGCGAAGATTTGATTACATAGGGACACGGTACACCTGCCGGCGGCGCTGACTAAGGGAGTAGAAAAAGGGGGTGTTTTCGTGCCGTGCCCCACCCCACCACCAATCACAAAATAACTTTTAACGAACTATAAAATGAAAAATGTGCGCAATGCGACTCTTTGACGTTGACTTAGAATTGTTACCGATTTATGTACCCCTCCCAACCGAAAAAAAAAAAATGTACGTCACGCTTCATCTGCGGTGATTAACTTCTATAGGAAAAAAAAATTCACTTGCTGGTAGCGGAATCGGCGGGGGTGGGGACACAAAGAATCTAATTCCTTTCCCTAAAAAATGTATCGAAACACTGGATTCTTATGCCGTTGTAAAATATCTTCCCCCATCCTGTAGGGTACACTTTGATAAAACGTTACGTGAACTGTATTGCTGTCAGAGTTTGGTGAAGCGGTTAAAAGAAAAGTGATCACTTTGAAGGTCCCGCTCACTTTTTTTTTATATTCAGTTAGTAGTCATCTTTCCGTATAAATATTTTATTTAGCATAGTAGACGAACGCAACATATTTTTACTCTGCAGGGTCAAAGTTTACTGTTGACCAGTGCAATTTGTTACAAATTAATATTAAATAGCAACGGAAACCTAATTAACTCTACGTACTATAGGCTACACTAAAAAGTTACAAAATTACTGAAACTACAATTTAAGCAGGGTTTATCGCGTACTAGCTATAGTAAAAAAATGTGTACATTTAGAGGGAGTACAACTACAAAAATAGGAACACGTTTGGTGGTAAGGTAGGCTTAATAGGCCTCTATTATTTTTACAGAGACGCAAGGATGTGACTGAAGTACTCTAAAGTTACAATTTAACAGTATCGATAAATCTGAATTAATTTTAATAACGAGATAAGACCCTCATCTCTGGCAGAACAGAGATTAGGGAAAGGGAGGGGGGGTGTCTGCTCCATACGCTGGGCAAGAAGGGGTTAAGGACTGGTTAATTCGCTTACCTTCAGGGATAGTACATGGAAAAAAAAAACAGTTATGAGAAAAAAGCGTTGGGGATGGAACTGACTTCTAACCCCGAGCGAAACTTATGTGGATTAAGGTACTGTGCGCTGTTTTTATTCGAACAGTCCTTCAAAACAGGGTTTTTAAAATATGCTACTAGACCTACAAGAACTGTTCCCTTTCTGTTATATACCGATTGACCATAACTTCAATTTTTACATACAGTATGTATTTAAAACGGGCTCACTTTAACTTTGAATAGCAATTACAATTTAATTAAGCTGTGTCGACTGTATTTTCTGGTGAAGGATAATTCAATTCTATTCACGTTAGGTCAAATGTTTGCACAGTCTGTAAATCTTAAATGTAATATGTGCCACATATAAGGAAGATTTGGGCTGCATGCAGTGCCAGTGCAATGGCCTCACAGGAAGTTTATAACTATTTGTCAACGCCCTGTGTCACTGGAGTACATTAAGATATTTTATTAATAGCTTATATGCATATTTTCTAGAGCCTAAGTTATATTTTAAATTGTCGGAAGTTTCTATAAAAAGTTTCGTAGGCCTAGACTTATGTCTAGGCTGTCTAAAAAATAGGCTATAATAGTCGGCCTATTTCAACATGATATTGTGAATCTATCGCGTTCATCATGTTGAGAAAAAATTGCTGTCGCTTTGATTGGAAATTAGGCTACCTACATAAGTAGTTTAAATAAAAAACTGAAGCTCACGTCACTGCTGCGCTTCCGTAACTTCAGCTAATCGTTGAATAGTATTTAGCATTGACATGTTTGATTATTTATAGTATTGTAACCAAACCTAACTTTTAGCACAGTAACAAACACCTTGCAGTTTGAACACAATTAGTAGGCCTACGTTTGAGTATCTGCTTTAAATATGAAATTTGCATTTTCGGTATTTTGTTTGAACTTCCGTAAACAAAATAATTAATAAGTTACACGTTTGTCACCTACATTACAAAAGCAATATGCCTACAGGTTATTCTAAGATGTAAATTATTAATTCTGAAACACAAAACATTAGTCTATCATTAAAACTAAATTACCATACAGGTACTGTAAAAACAATTCGCCAATGATGGTCCATCCGAGAGAACACTAGTTCAATTTTTCTTATTACTTAAGCCCACATGCGACGTAAATTGGCAACAAAATTCTCATTTTGTTCACACTTAAATAATTATTTGTGTTGTGCCAATATAAAGCCTATATTAATATTGTAGCTTAAGTTTCGCGGCTAACTGCTTTATATGTTAGCACTATACGGATGGTAACAAAGGTTAAGATCAAGTGCTTATGCCAAAACAAAACATGCTTAATTTTTATTAATTTTATCATTGTTAATACCATGCTGCTAATATATGAGAATATGCTACCGAAAGTGAAACGGAATTTATTTGCATGTAGTTGAAATATAATTTCAATAATAACTTAAATATTGTGTATCTTCCAAGTTATTAACTGCTAGTTACAGTATTTAGCGAGTGATTTGTGACTATTGGAACGTATTCAGCACAAAAGATAAAAATTTAGAACACACTAGCATTACTGATTTCAAATCATTATTTACATATTAATACAAATACAGGCTAACTTAATTCTTGAAAGCATCAAAACAACTGAATTTTTTCACCTTTAATAAAATAGTGAAAATTACAAATCAACCAAAAAACAGCAAAAAACTTAAAAAAAATTTATCATGCTGATACGAATATCGGCCCGCAAGGTCATTCAAGTATCTTAACTTTGCGCTCGTGAACGCACGTGGTCGGGTAGTATGATCAGCAACGTAAGCAAAAAAATATTAACGACACATGCAAAAACATTTCTCTAGTAAAAGTATTTAAGTGAAACATATGTACAGTGTTCTAGCGAACGTCTGCTGTGTCTACGTGACTCGCTGCTCAGTGCCGATGGCAGTGTTCCCGATTGGTCTAACAGCAATCCCGATTCAAATACACTGCAAACGCGCGCAAAGCGCCTTACGAAAGAAACTATTAAATAATCAACTCACCCCAGCTGCTGACAACTGTCAGGGCGAGCATCGATTGAAATAATACCGCAATTCCTTTCATTGCGTTCTGTGTGACTAGCAGCTTGTACGCTTCACAACACTTTTCCCCCCTTAATTTTCACACGTATTTGCGCATACACACGACGAGTCGGCGCACTCCTCACCCAGGCCCAACATGCGCCGCCAACCTATCAGAGACGACTGCCCGTTGTTCAAACTGACTGTCGACTGTCGATAATACGAGAGTCCCCTGCCGGCCAAAGCCATAACGTGGTCGCTAATTTGTGCAAAAATCTATTCACTTGGGACGGACGATCGACTGTCGAGCAGAAACGAATATCGTTTGGCATTTATTTCCTCGTTCAAACTTCTCGAGTGCCATCTACCGGTCGCGACAAGAAGCTTAATTCTGACAGGTGATTGTTGGGCATGTTGTGTTGGTGCATGTTTTTGTATGGATTCGCTGTAAATAAACGATTGTGATGTTATTTGAGAAGAACTAAGGTAACTGAGAAACACAGGAGGTAATGGATTAAAATATTACGGCTGTTTGCAAACCTTACATTCGTAGTCTAATGATAGCGTAATGTTTCGTGGCTAGTGTACAATCATGTTTACGTTTGAGGTTAAATAAATAAAATTCCAAGTCTCTATTTCCCATACATATTTTTTTTGTCCCACGTTGTTTTTGTACTTGATGGCAAATTTAACCGTGCAAGCTATTAAAATAACGTAAATAATTCGGTCTCTAGCGACGGTAATGTTTTGAATTGCTAGTCGTTGGCGTTGTTATTACTTTAAAAAAAAAATATGCTTTGATAGGTTACTTATTACATTTTACATTGTTTTTTATAATCAGTTGTTAGAAGTTTGACATAGAATGTTGAATTATATTTTAATATCTGTATTAGACCTATACTAATTGCATAAACCCCATTTTTAAATAGTTCTCAATTAGATCGCGTTTTTTTAGTGTCAGTGGTAATTAAGTTTTAACAAGCTAATGCAAACGAAATCATATACATTGGCATAACGTTGGAGTATTACAAATGCATCCGTGTGGCAACGCAAAGTTTTTCGGAAAAATATTTTGAATCCTGCGAAGAAGAGAAGTACTGTAATGTAATGAAGATATGACAAAACCAAGATGCATCCTCATTAATGGTGAGTGTAAAAATTTATTTACGTATTTTCCTTAGGTTTGACGATGTGCATGATAATTTTTACGGCATGTTGATATTTTATATTTATAAAGTTGTGTAGTCCTTCATAGTTCGTAAATTATGTGCTTTAGAAGTGCAAAATTGTCTCTAAACTCGTGTATAGCTGCATATATTTTGGATGTTATTTCTGGAATATACACATATATTTTGTAAACGCGTTCTATTTGTTATATCACGTAGAGGTAATTTATAAAATTGCTGTATAAAACTGTATGCAAATCGAACCAAAATTGGTTTTGTTTGCGGATACAGAACTCATTATAAAAAGAAAAAATTATCAATAAACATAACCGTGACGTATACCCTATCAACGGTTTGTAGTAGTAATTTTGGATTGGCTTGAAGTTATTATATTTGTTTTTATCTCTAAATGTTTACATGTTTTATGTAGAAACGTTTCACGTATTCTCGCCAGTTAGTTCTCTTGTCGTTCGCTGGGAGCAGCACTTCACAGGCGGTGGAAATGTAGTTGTAGCGATCCTGTGTATAGAGCGCAGCACCAGTCGCACAAAGTTCGTGGAAGTGCCTTCGTTATACGAATACAGGATAGATAGCGTGGGTAGGCAAGCTTCGCGTAATTTTGTAATAGCATGTCTCGGGGTACATTAATATTAATTAGTCAATTACGGTAATTTGTTGTTTACAAAGATTCCATGAGCCAAGGCTTGCTATACTTTTATATCAGGTGAAATAAGGAACTTAATTAGTAGCGTATGAATAATGCATATTTGCAAGCCATCACAGTTCAATTTGATGATAGAAACTGTAAAAGGAGATTAAATGCAGAGTTATCAAATGATTTTGATCATCACGATTCTGCTGGAAAAAAAAAAACAGAGAAATGTGTTAATGACGTGGTATTTATTTATCGTTATCTGGGTATCAGGCTTCATCGACCGTCATCGCCACGTTTTAAAATGTGATATGTTTTTAGACATAGTTTTTTATATAACGTATTCATAATTTCAAACTGGGCCATTTAATTTCGTTAGAACTTCGTCGCCGGAGTTGTGCAAAATTTCAAAACACCGTTTTTTTTATTACAATGTGCTACATAACCATAACACTTTTTTTTTGCTCAAGTAGCTAAGCTTCCTTTAAAATTTATGTTGAGTGGTAGTAAAGTCGGTTACTGCCGTAGAGATAACCTGCTAAAACTCTATATTATTCGGGGAGCACATTTTAATTAAAAATCCTCACAACTGTAATTGCCAGTAATTCTGGATAAAACGTAAACATTTTAGTGTACATCTACGTCAAAAAGTAGGCATGTGTCCACCTGCTTCAGTAGTACAGCATGTATTTTGTATGTTTTTAGTTTAAGGCGGCCGCCTATCTCACGCTTCAAATGCATTGTAGGTAGTGTGATCGCAAACAGGTTTTCTCTACGAAACAATTCCACGTATGCCAACGTACGAAAAGAAGACGCACTTCAGACAATGTTGGAACCTCATTTTTAAGACAATACGCTTATTAAAAACACTGTCTCTAAGCCCTTTAACATGGCTAAAAGCGGCCTTTCCTAACTGCCGTACTTAAAAATTTACTAACCGGATGTATGCCTATGTGAAACTACATTGCAATGAGCATTGAACTTTGCTACAGACTTTTCCACCTTTAAAATTATGTGGTCACCGCTCAGTGTCCCATTGTAAAAACGGTTCAGCTGGAACCTTGCATGCTATTTCAGAGCTTGGCTCGTTGAATCGATGCATGCGGCATTTGATGCGTTTCAAGGTCACCCTTATGTCTCCGTCACACCTGACGCGCAGGTAGGCGGTGTTATTCAAGTAACGAATCACTAGAACTGTGATGCACTATATGACAGAGCATTAGACCTGTGCACTACTGTCAACGGAATATATATATATTTTTTCCAAACACAAAATTTACACCACAGACAATCATTTAAACATTACTGACATTTTTGCTGGTAGTTTACCGCAATTGAATTTGTTCGATTTTTTTTTAAATAGGCAAATCCCTAATTATAATGTTTCAGGACCAAAAAAATTGTGTGGTTTGTCTTCGGTGACATAAAAACGCACCTAACTTACATATTGTGTTTGTACTGTTCTAAACTTGTGTAAAACATTATGTATTGTGTGGCTGCAAATCGTGTAATTTAAATTTTCGACTGTTCTGGTTGTTAAGAATCCACTCTCCAATAGTGCCACAATGCTGACTGTACTGTTGTTGTTTCGTCGCGTAACTAACTAAATTGTAGTGACTTAGTTTTAAAATTTTCATTTCAATTCCAAGGATTTCAGTATTTTGGTTGGTGGGAGGCTTGTTGGTTAAAAAAATGTGAGAGGGGCGGTGGTGGAGAGCAGGACGGAAGGGGCAATAGGGTTCGTGAAAATAGTAGAAATGTTAAATTTTAGAAATCGGTTTTAGCTGCGAAATTTTGTAAGTAGACATTTCAGCGTTGTCTTTAGACTTGCGTAATGTCTTTGTATGTGAACGACAGGCTGAAAATTGGCGTACTGCCACATGAATCGCCGAAGGGAAGATTTCTTACGCCAATGTGTCAAGACTTTGGTGTTCACATATGTCAGGCGCGCGAAATAGGTATTGTGCTTGTTTGAGGCACATAAACGACGAAGCGATAAGGACGACACTGACACGCGCGCCTACACTCAACAATAAATAACAAAATGTACAAGCATTGACAGTAAAGGCATTACTTTCACAAGTTTCGAAATTCTAAATACTCATTAACAGAATAGATGGTGGCTGTAAGAATTCCTACAATTTTTCTGTAAATTATTTACTCTCATTAAGTCGAGTATTTTCTTATTTTTAAGAAAACGCATCAAACTATGTGTATGTGTATATATATATATATATATACATACACGCACATACATACATTGTTTGATGCGTTATCTTAAGAATAAGAAAATATTTGACTTAATGTGAGTAAAGAGTAAATAATTGACAGAAAAATTGTACACATATAATACACACACATATATATGTATTATATGTGTACAATTTTTCTGTCAATTATTATATATGTGTGTATATATGTATCATATACACGGCACCTCTATTGGGAACATTTTTTAGGGCACCTCAAAATTGCTTTACAAAATGTTTTTTCTAACTACTGTAAATACCACTCTGGTTAATGAAACAAAAAACGGGGAAGAATTCGTTTGTCTCTACGCCATATTATATTCAACAAATTAAATTACACGGTTGCCCATCGCTTTAAGTCTCGTACAAAAATATTCTACGATGTCACTGCGCTGCAGTTTAGAACTCTGATCCCCCGAGAAAATTCTGGAATTTAAGGTGCAAAATAATGTTTTTTAAGCAGTTTTTGTACCTAAAATTGACTATGCTAATGGTTAATATATTATTTAATTTTAAATATGAAATGTTTCCAATTTTCCGCCCCTTTAAAGATGGGAAGGGGGGTCCAGGACTCCTCCCCCGAGAAAACTTGGATTTTAAGATGTATAAAAATAGTGTTATCTTAGCAGTTTTCGTAACTAAAAATAGAGTACATGCTACTTGTAAAAATATTATTAATTTTTTAGTATAAAATGTTTTAAATTTTCCCCTTTTTTGAAATGGGGGTTCGGTGGTCCTTCCCCACCAAAAATTTTTTTTGGATTTCAGGGTGCAAAATAGGTCTATTTTAAACTGTTTTCGTAACTAAATATTGAAATTTTTACAAGTGAAAACATTACAGATTTTTTAATATGAATGCTTTTCAATTTTTTAGTGGCTAAGGGGAGGGGTTCTGACCCCTGCGTACCCCCCCCCCCCCTCCCCCGGCTCTGGCGACTCCCCTTCTTGCAACGCCGGATTTTACAGTCTTGCTAGCAACTCTCTTTCTAATACCTAGAAAATAAAAGCGTTATAGTTTACACGTTTTTAAGAATGTTTCATAAATATACTTTATGTAATATGTGTGTCGCACAGGTCTTTCATGTTTTTTTTTTTTACATTCTCTATTACTTATTAAATTTTGTAATGTAGTTTTATATTTTATACTTTATCGCACCGATACATTGCTGTGTACTTATGTAGTCTCGGGTGCTGAGGGGAGGGGCTTGAAAATAATAGTACATATTATTATTTCCTATAAATTTCTGTGACGTAAGATCTAGACATAGGTATTGAAATGTTCGGTGTTTGTTCTTCATAAAGAATTATAGTTAACACACTTGAAATTACAATATTTGTAGTATTATACTCCTCCCCTCTCCCTTCCCAAAAAAATGAGCCACGTGTGACACGTATGCAATATACATAGTTTAGCCTTAGAGTAGTCTACGTGTCGTTGCCGCAAGGAGCTACTGCATGTCCAGTATTCTCGCCTAGGTCTAGTAGCCAAAAAATCCAAATTTCAGAAATGTTTTAAAAGTGCTGTTCATTTTAAATGGGTTTTTATGTACTTAAATCCCTAACCCATGACATGTAGGCTACTTTCATAGTAAATTATGTCGTTTCATTATGTTACGGTAATTAGTTTTCGAGGGGTGTATAAAATAAAAACATGCAAAATTTGATTTTGAAATGCTATCATGGGAAAACTGGTTGAGATATATTACTTTTATTGTAAGAGGAAAATGTACTCCTAAGTAATGTCTGCAAAACTAATACTATTTTATACAAATACAAAATTATGTTGTTTTCCTCTGGAACGCCATTAACACCACGTTTAGTTTGCGCCGGAGACGACGCATAGCTGCATCAACCTGCCCGTGTGATCTTGGGGCGCACAGGTGTTCGTTGGCCTTCTAGTTTCTGGTTCACGTACGAAGATAGACCGCTCAATGCCATCCAACTACCGCAGTTAGCTGCGGTGTGGAAACAGCGCCTCCCAGTTCGTACGATTCTCTCTCGTCCCATGCGAAGAGCTTGTGAGGTAACATTGCATGATGCGAGGGTACGGCGAAAGTCTGCCCTCCAGTTTTTTTACGCGCTGTGAAAGGAATTTACATTCTTGTGTCTTGAAAATTAGTATTATGTATTGTGTTGCTGTAGACAAGTAGTTAACATACGCAATTGCGTTTTTATCATCGTATGTAGTGTTACATATGGTGTTAAGGTTCCTATCTACCTGCGCTGAAAACGCTTTGCAGCGTGTTGCGATTAAGGGCGCGGTAGACTACCTGTCGGGAAATTATTTAAGTTTTTGACGAGCAATTGTGTTGTTGTTAATTAAAGTAGACGGGTTTTATATTTTTCTACACATAATATGACTGTCATACCACATTTAGACACATACATAAAATAGCACTGTTATTAAATAGGCCCAAAAAATTTTTTTAAAGTTAGCATTTGTAAGTATTTGCAGAGGCACGGCGTTTTAACGACCACGCACGTAAAAATAAAGTGGCGTAGTTGATCTTACTCTTAAATGAAACTGTGTAAGTAGTACTTTTGAATGGTGCCTAGGAAAACTTTTTGTTTGTAAAAGAAATATTTTAAATTATTATTTACATTTGTAGATGAGCATTTTTTATCACAAAATCTAATCTTTCTAATGGCAAAACACAGTCTAAATTAAATCAGAACACGTTAAAGTCGGCGTAACCTTGTCAAGTCATGTTCTGTCTTTAATTCTACGTATTGATATTTGTTACATACAGAGTAGTACCGACGTAGTCGTTAAAACGCTGGAGGCGTGCAATGAAATCAGCGGTCTCTAGTTCTGCTGCTCTCAACAGAGCGCACGCGGAGTCGCACGGAACACTGCTATCGACTATG
>PNEQ01077934.1:0-113068 GCA_003012365.1 Medauroidea extradentata
CATTCACCTTTGGTGAACTCAAAAGTTATCATTATTATACACAAGTTAATATAGCGAGAATACCGATAAAAAAAATTGCGTCGTATTCACCAGTCATGGCATAATATTCTGTAATTGTTTCATTATTTACCGTGAGCTGTATAAAAAGTTATTAGGGGGGGACATACAGACATACATACATCCATACAGACTTACAGACGTACAGACAGACAGACAGACGCGCGATCTCATAAGCCTATCTTTCCTAGAGGAAAGTAGGCTAAAAAAACTGTAGAGAGGTAGGGATTTATATTTTGTTTAAGCTTTTAAGGTCTGGGATGGCTTAGAATGTGTGGCACTTTGCGTGAGTGCGTATAAGCGTAGGCACGCGCATGTATAGAAGTGTGTATGCGTCTGGATGCATGTATGCGTCAGCGTTCGTACCTGAGTGAACTTGTGAATGAGTGTGCGTTTATATGTGCGTGTGTGAGTAGTGTAGGCGGGCATATTTGGTGAGTTTTCATGTATGTGTGTTTGCTTACTAAGAAGTAAATAAATACCGTATGGGGAAGATACCCGATGGTCAGAGTATCGCACCTCGGATGCAGATTTTATGAATGAGAGCTCGTAGGCAATATGCATACCCCGAGCGATGACGTGGAATGAGGCATCACGATGGAGAGGTTCCGGGGTGGGAAGGGCGCGGTAAAAGGGAGATCCCAAGACAACCCGCCGGCCAACGGCATTGTCCGCACGATTTCGACATACGGAAGTCCGGGGACCGGCCTCGCCGGGGATCGAACCCGGTTCGCCTTTGTGGAAGACGAGCGATCTGGCCACTCGACCGCGGCGCATCTCCAGTTTGCCTGCTTGTAGGAGGATGTGTGTGCTTCTAGACGTTAGTGTGGCAGATTTTGTGTGATTGATAATATTTGCGTGGGTGTGTTTGTGTACTTGTGTCTACATATTATAGAGTGCAATAAATTTGAAGAATTTTATGTAGGATTATTTTTATACTCATAATTGCAAGGTAAATCTCAAAAAGAATAGTTTTTAAATATTGAAAATTAATTGCTATTGGTGATGGCGATTTTAATATCAGAAACGAATGGAATGAAATTAATGTCACATATCAATAATTTTTATATTAGTTACGAAGTTATGCTAAGCAAAACATATTTGTTTTAGCACGAGGTACAGTATACTTTTGTGTGAACAAAGTAAATATGTCTTAAACCTCAAACTGTTAGTAAGAGTGTTATTTGTAAGCAACTGCTGTTAAAGCTGTAGTGATCCCCAATGTCCAAATGATTTTTAAACGGGACAGCTCATTGTAGTGACCTAAAACGATGATTACTTAGAGACATAGAAGAGCAAATTCCAAGACATTTAATTATAAAAGTAATTATTGCAAAGGGATGTCAGTTTAGAAGAAAAAACACAACATAGGCAATATATTTCTACTGGTGGATAACAAATTAAAAAAACACTTACCATGATTACATTATAAGAAATTTATTAAATTTACAAGTTTTGTTACAAGTGCAAAACTTAATTACTCTGGGAATTAACACGCTATTCCTTTTGATTTTTGTAATTGGATACGAAAACCCATCCACTTGCAAACTTTTGTGTTGTAAAGTTTAGCTTTATCAAATGATACATACATACATGTTAGTTGGCAGTGTAATTAAGCAGAATGTAGTATGATCACGTATTAGGGACTGAGAATGAAATCGCACAGCAGTATGTTATTCTGGGACTTGGCCGAACACCAGAAAAGAAGAACGGGAAACTGTGTTGAGTATAAACAACTTGCGCCAGAGGAGAGAAAGGGGTAGAGGGCAGCGAAGAGTTAATGCCACGTTCCTACAGGAAGCAATAAAGAAAGGAAGATCGCCGAAGTTAGGCCAGCTTGTGGCGTCGCGATATCACAGAGAGATAGGTATATGTGAAAATGCCCTCTCCATCTGGAGAAAAAATAAAACAATGGAGGGAGGAGGGTGGGGGCAGGCAGGGGATCTCCACTGCAGTCAGAAGACAGAAAATTTTAAATGTCTGTCTATAGGTTATCAGACGTGGAACCAGTTGTACAAGTGAGCAGACTCTGGAGGTATCGAGTTATTTTACTCTGCTGCTTCCAGTTTCTATACACTACAGTGGGCTAAGGGCTTGGGCACGAGTTTCTGCATTTTTGAAGATAAGAGTTTTTCAAAACATAAACAAGAGCCGGTATCTTAAAATCGCTCTATATCTCTATTATAACTGGTTTTAACTACGCACTCTTACTTTCTCAATACAGACACCATGATAGTGACTAATAAAACAAGCGAAATGTACTTTTAATATATAATTGAGTTGAAATATTTATACCGTTTGTCTCGAAAAAATTACATTACAAAGTAAAACCAATTTGCAACCTAGTTACAGAGCAATTTTGCATTCAGCTCTCGTTTAGATTAACACGCCATGTTTGAATTACTGGTTCCTAGATTTCTGTATCGATTGTTTAGACACTTATCATATGCATACGTATAAAATTATGCCTCTTGATAAATCGACCACCTTGCTATAAACTCAAAAATCTGTATCATCTGACCAATGTTTATGACGTAATAAGTAAAATGTACTTATACTCGCCTTTTTAGAGTTATCAGAAAATGAGTAGATTTAGTACATAGAAAATCCCTTACTAACTTTAACCAACCGAAAGACTTCGTATAGTGCTCAAGTGCTGTAATAATATGTTTATAATGATTTCAATTGCAATAATGTCATGATAATTGCACTGAAGTGAGTGATTGTTAATAGTTATCGTACACGAACAACTCTCTACCAACATGACACAGGTCTGCTTCCGAACACATTCACGCAACGCGAACGATCAATTTTAATGCGCGGTACGTCCATTATGAATTTTACTAAAGACAACGTGGGGTGAATATGAAAGCGAGGATTACTTGGGAATGGAGCCAGACCGGGTTTCCTGGGGTTGGAGGAGGGCGAGGGTGGGGGGAGAATACTGGCTCTAAGTGAACTGGCCGGTAAGCTGCAGATACATCGGACAGTACTTTGTAACAAAAACAAATCCACCGTTAAAAAAACCCTCATGCACAGTATAGTGCGATTTGGTGTAAATATAAAGCTCGTCGCCCGCGCGTAATACTTTTTACTGGTTGCTGTCGATGTTGCTGGTCGGCGGAGTTTTCTCGGGGATCTCCCGTTTCCCCCTCCCATCTCATTCCGGCGTCTCTCCTTTGCAGGACCTCATTCCACGTCATTATTCAGGGCAATAGATTCCCGTGCCCACGAGCGTACAGATGTGAGTCTGCATTCGGGTTGCGATATCCTGGCACTTGGGTATTCTCATGATACATCACTATTATTATTAATATTATTATGTACCTGGCTACTGTTGATATGTATTGCGGGAAGGGCATTAGTCATAATGTAACACGATATAGATAACAAGTCACAAATTACCGTTTGAAATGATTGGTAAACATTTTAAGATGGCCGTCTGTGCAGAACGCCGAGTGGTGTGCACAGCTTCGGCCGTTAACAGATTAATGGAAAACTTTTCGATACACACGAGTGGTGTCTGTTCAGAAATATCATTTAAGGAACGTTTCACGTGCGTATACCAATTTAAAGTTCATCACTACTCAAGTAAGCGTTTTACTAGCGGCCAAAAATAGCGGAAATTGGTGTTTTGCGGTCTTTTTTGGGTAGGCCTATATAAATCTTGCTGCAGAATCTTTTAAATGTCGTAGGTGTATACAATAAACACCTTTATATTTAACAATACGTCATAGAATGATAGAGCTACCACTGAAAGTCTCATACAGAAGACTGCACGTGAGTTCAGTGACTTACACCTAGAGGCTAGGCTGAGGTGTGATGTGCCTGCTGTCTCGTTCTTAAAACTTCCGCACTTCTAGGCCTGGACCGCGGTATACACGTTCAGCCCAGACGGCCACCTTACGTGGCGACTGTAAGCAACACGTTTTTAATGACTGCGCCAATGTTTAGGGTCGAATAACCAGACGAAAATTTAACGTCCATCATGAAACAGAATGCAGGTGTCATACTTTTCCACGCTATTTGTTTTCAAACGGAATACTTTATAACAGTGTTCTAATAAGACAAAAGTCAGCACTGAGTTGCACCGTGAATAGCAATAAAAATCACTAACATATTTCTGCGCAAAACTGTTAAACTGAAATTCGGAACGTTTAACCACAATTTCACTATTTGATCTTAATACAGAAAAATGCAAACTATTTTGAATATATAATGAAGTTTGTTAAAAAGGAGCTATGAAATATTGTAAGTCAATAACGGTCAGATATCATACTATAGGACTGAATTTAATTCATCTACGTAAAAACAACCGATACTGATGAACGCCAAGTTAAGCTGCGTGTACATACTGTGGCGTCAGCGGGTACCAATTTTTCACCAAAGGATTTCAGGATATCTAGTAAGAAATGTTCGTTTTCTCTGATTAATCGGCAAACTTTGTGTTTGTGGAATCAATATCACGAGAAAAGAAGGTCCTGTAGGCTGCCTCTTTTAGAGATAGAACTTCTTTAAAAAATAAATGAAAAGAAACCTGATGTTTTTTCGTTCATTGAAATTTGATCAGCTAAGAGTAAAATTTGCAAAGTTAGAAACAGAAACCAAACAATGGCTGGGTTTGTTATTAGCTCAGTATTTTTGAAAAGTCTTCGAAAATTTTTATGCACGTAGCTGTGAACAGTTTGCTGAAGGCACCGAATGTTATTTAGGTAATAGTGTTATACTTTAGAAAATTAAATGGTAATAATTTCTTGTATTCGAAAAACGAACGTAAAAAATGTAGTTATGAAAAATTCGAATAATTTCGAATGCCAACTTAAAAATTTTCCGTCGCGAATATGAGTACGTTATTTTTGTAAAAAATAATAGTTAATCTACACAGGAAAAATACAGTTATTTGCGGCTATATCATAAGTTATATTACAGACATTATTAGGTACATTTAATGTCAGAACATGTGTTTGCCTTCGTGTGCAAAATTATTTGTTTACGATTCAGTGCAATAGTGTTATGGTACGGACAAAGGGCTTGAGTTGTGTTCAAACAACGCAAATGGTTAGTATTTCGTCCTGCAATTTATCGATCAGAGAAACAAATGCAGCACATCTATTTACGAATGACCTAGTAGAGTATCAATATTGAAACGTTCCATATGCAATTTTCGGTCACATGGTGCATTGTGGTTTCCCATTTACGTAATCGCATGTTGACAATTATATTAGAACGAATTATTTCATAGGTTAATTTAATTATGCTCCTGATAAATGTAATATGAGGTAAAAATTTACCCAAGGACATTATTTTGTATTTTCACCGCGGTGCCTGAAAACAGACCGTTAGTTACAAAATATACAGCACTATGTTAACAGGATCTGTTGTCGTCAAAGGAAGCCTACTACTTTATAGTCTTCTGTGTTTTATTTGTTTGCCGCCTATTTTCACATCCATTCGAGTCTGTTGTCATCGTTGTCCTCATCCATTTCGGAAGCAAATTTTCATACATCATATTTTTATATTTAACTGTTCTTTTTCTGTTTGTTCTGTCGTCTTTCTGCATAACACAATATTCCTTTCCAGAATTATATGTAAATTATATGTTTGTTGACAACAGATAATACTGGCTTTTATTTTTATTTATTTTTAATTTTTTGTTTTATTACTGAGTTTTCTGCAACTCGGTAACATTTGAACGCAGTAGCGTATGTTTACAATACTAACACATTGCACGAATCATTCAAAGAACACACAATAATACTAGGCCGGCTACAAACGGTTAGTATTGGCATAGTATTATAGCGAAATATAATCCGCACTAAGGTTAAAATGTAAAATAGTCTCCCGCCCGTGGCAATAGTAAATTTTTAGAAAACTTTCGGTAGTTTTACTTTACTCCACGAATTATCCACTTATGTAGTGACGTTACTTTAATATTACCAAGGTTATCATATTCGTATCTAAATGTTACATATTTATATACCAGGAAAACTACATATGAGTACAGTGGCAGTGCGAGGACAGTAATAAACACAAATTAAAAAAAGTTCTTGTCAATTATGAAGTCAATTTCTTAGTCGTCTCTTTTCGCAAGTAGTCTTATCCCAAGATTTCACTGAACTTCTTATGCACACCTCTTATATTATAGCCTGATTGGAAAAGGCAGTGGGGTATATAGAAAAAAATATATACACCCCCCACTTACAAATACTTCAAAATTCAATAAAAATTTTGAAACTGTTAGTCTCTAGTAAATTAATGTAAGTGCATTAATAACAACAAAACAAAATCAATTTACTATTCTGCGTGCGTGTGTGCATGTAGCGAAATGTATGTAGTACATTGCAGCAATAATATCCCCCGTATACTCACTAAAAGAATCTAGCTACACCCGTAGTGTCCTACCAGTTCATGCACACTCTAAACATTCGCAGCCATTAAAACACCGTTGTGTTCGGCGGAGGGACACAGTTCAGGAAAACGGTGCTTCCCGGCGAGAGGCCCGGGAATAAACAGCGGGTCGAGGGGTGTGGTTGTCTTACAAGAGGCGGTGGGGGAGGAGGTCACGTGTTGTGGTTAGCTACCGCTCGCCCAGTGTGTTGGCAACAGCCTGCCGCCCTTACCAACTGCTCCACACCACACCACTCAGCAAACAAAACACTGGCAAAGGACGTGGAACCCGCCATATGCAGACACCCTGCGTCGACGTCTTCACCCCGCCTACATACACGATCCGGCGCGAAGCTGCGGCATTTACACGACCACACAATTTCTTATGGACGAGTTTAGCAAGGAAACATTTTTGCTGCCAGCTGCGCTGGTGTCTGTAAGTTGTCTACGTGCTGAGGTCGGTACCGATGATTCACGAATGTGACGCCAACAAATTATTGTTAGAGACCTGAAAAATTCGCGTTTTTTTTCGGCCACTAGCTATAATTCCAGCAACTGTAAGTTCGTGCCACTTTCGTAATTGTGCCGTGACTTATTTGACACTTGCTGGAAGTAGCTTAGCCAATAGTACAGCAGCAACTAAATGCAGGCCCATATCACTGCGTCATCGAGCAGCCAGTGAGCAGATAATGTCTGCTTGAACACACACATGTTCTTGGAGGCTATCCTACAGGTCAGGGAACACGCGAATTTTTCCTGTGTCTACTTATTGTTATAGTTGATTGTATATCGCGAAAATGTTTTGTGCCAACATACCCTTGAAAACACTGTAGTTAATTATGATTTGGTGATGTATGTCTGACGCAGAACGTACCTGTCTGCACACCAATAACATGCATCAAATATTTCAATATCGGTAGAGATGATGGTTTATCGCGGGAAACCTTGACTGTTTGCTGGGTTTCAACGCACTTTCAAATTGCCAGAAGATTACTGGCTTTCTCTTGTAGGTAGAGCTGTTTCCCTATTTAACTAAGCCATTAAAAATCCCACTACTGTAATATTAAATTCCTGTTATTGGTCTGCAGACAGCTACGGAGTGTCAAAAGCGTATCAGCCAATCATACGTGTTGCGAGAAACTACAGTGTTTACAAGGGTATGTTGGTACAAAACATATTCGCGATATACCATCATCTCTAAATATCGGGTTTCTATTGACTTTGTCAAATTGGGCAACAGCTTCACGTACAAACGAAAGTCAGTAATCTTCTGGTAAGATGAACGTGCGTTGAAACCCAGCAAACAGTCAAGGTTTCCCGCGATAAAACATCATTTCTAATTATTGTGTATGCGGTCTTGTAAGACAAACGAGAAACAGTCTCACGACAGACGTTAAACTACATTCGTGAATCCTCGGTACCGACCTCGGTAAAGTTCGTCGCCCTCTTACTGATAGCAGCGCAACTAGCGGCAGAGTTGTCCCCTTGCCAAACTAATAACATTGAGTTTCCTAACCTGTAGTAGAATTATTATTATCATAGCCGTTTACAGCAGACGGTAAAGGGCTTCCTTCTAAGTAGCAACTTTGTCAAGAACGGTCGTTTTAATAGCGCTTTTAGCACTTCTACATTAACGGTCTTCCTTCAGTACATTTATACCGTCGGCCAAAAGTTCGTTTTCGTAAAGCAAACTTTCTGAACCCAGGCCTGGTCAAAGTCATCACGATACGAACTCGAGTTTCGGAAACTTGTATTTCGTAAACAAGAAATGGCGTTGATAACACGAGTCAATACATTTACAATATATGTTTGAAACTTTTTTGTTTACGAACAATCTAAAACTGAAGCATACACCGTCTCTTTAGTGTATGTGAAAAAATGTCGTTTTCAAATAATGGAGGGGACGTTATCCTACGTATATATATTATATTTTAAAAAATCTCGTTTTGTAATTTATAATTGTAGCACTCACCACTCCTGAAACCCCTGTGTCGCTGTTCATACCACACACGGAACCTAACTTTCATCACGAAACTTAAATTACAAACTCAGATTACCCTTAACAACGAAACGTGACTTTCGCGCTATTTACTACCGCACTAAAAGAGCACTATCCGAAACCCATGTTTCCGAAACTGTAATTTCGGATGTCTGTATAAGCGTACTTCTTGACTAGTCTGTATGTAAGGCAGACAGGCGAATTAAGCAAAGCCATTTTCGTAGTCGAACTCAATAAGTAGAGACACTGGTAAATTGCGGGAAAAGTTGATTGTTTGTTAGGCTCCAACATTCTATGTATAACACTGAAGGTTTTGCACCTATATTGGCTGTAGTTTATACGAAATACTGCTTCCCTCTTCAAAAAACCCAATTAGAACTGTACAGTTTTAACACAGAACGTGTGTGATTTTCCAGAAAACTGTTCACACTCGTCACGATTGAGATACTACAGTTTATTGGAGACTATGTTACGTATTTTCGCGATTTTCCAGTGCCTCTGTCAATAAGCTAATTAATGACTAGAGAACTGTATATCTCACGTTATTATCTGACATCAGATTGGACTCCAAGTCACTGTGTGCTCGTATGACCTCTGCTGTTGTCCAACAAGCAGTCTGTGTGGCGCGCCTGAAGGACATTTTCAACCAATGAAATAAGGTTAACTGTAAACTGCCCATCATCCTGTTATGTGTAGAGACCGCACAGAAAAAAAACGGTTTTGTGGTGGCTACAAAATATTTTGTCAATATGAACCTCCCGAAATAATTTTGTAGTGATTACAAAACTTGTTTGTAGTCACTGCAAAACTTTATTGGGGGCAGCAAAACTATTTTGTCGTCACCACAAAATCATTTAGTAAGGTCCATAATGACAAAATATTTTGTACTGACCGTTAAGTTTTTTTCAGTGCGGACGTTTTCGCGAAACGATTTTTGCATCACTTCGTTTCAATGCCTTACGCGTACGTCCTCAGCTATACTTAATGGTTATTGGTAGGGCCGGTAGTTTTTGCGAAGATACTTTTGCAGCACTTTGTTTCAGTGCCTTACGTGCGCACCAGCATCTCTGCTTTGTGGTCAGTGATTGGATGCCTTAACAGTCAGCGCGTGAAGGTTGAACCCGCAAATTATAAATGTGATGTGTGGCAGTTGTACGTATACTGATTGGCACAGTCGAATGAACAACGACTCTGCACAAAAACTCTCTGCCAATAGCGTTAAGTTGAGCTGCAGGTGTACACGTAAGACACGGAAACAAAGTGGTGCAAAAATCTTTTCGCGAAAACTTCCTGTCTCTAGTTATGTGGGAACGCAAAAATACGAAGGCTGGAATTCATAACGTCATGGATAGATACCAGGAAATTGTCGCGGGTTTAACAACCAGCCGACTGGACTCCACAATGTGTACACTCTGCCCTCAGCTACATGTTCATTGGTTGCTGCTCCAGTGAGTGGTCAGATATACATGTGACAAGGTAGTGCGGGTGTTAGTGAGTGGTTTCATGCAGGTCTGCTATTGGTTTCAGCCAAGGCAGTCTTCACAGAAGAGTCTCATCAACAACAATACCCTAATCGCGAAAGTAAAGAACAATTGAAATATAACATCTTCTCAAATGAATCCGCGGAAATCTCGGGTCTCTAGTCATGGAGAGTGTTTGTGTAAGTATAGGCCGGGGTATGTTGGCACAAAACATTTTCGCGATATACCATCATCATAGAAAATTTATACCAAAATTTAGTGCCCAAGGAATGTGAATATGCGAAATTCTCTGCGCGAGAAATTTACGAATGTTAAAATTATTTTCAAAATAAAACGCGAGTATTTTTGGAATTCGGTTATTACAAAGCCTAGATATCATATAAATAAATTATAAAAATAAAAATTAAAATTTTCCATGTTTGTAAATTTTGTGGTTTTTAGCACTTATTTTTCTTACAAAACAGTTTCCAATTTTTTACTCGAAAGTAAAGAATACTACCGCAGAGTGCTATATAAATATAGAGACCTGTACATCTCGTGTTTTCATTTAGGCGCAAGTTAGAATTAAAACAAATATAGGTCCGGATCACGTTCACAATTGGCCGTTGACTTACTCGACACTTCCTTGAAGCAGCTGAGCCAATAATAAAACTGTAGCTGAATACAGGTCCATTTCACTGTGACTGCAAGCAGTTAATAAACAACTGCTGTCTGCATGATTTAACAGATATTCTTGGAGGCTAGTCTACAGCTCAGTGAACCCGCGAATTTTTACCGCCTCTGTATATAAATAACCGTCCGCTGATCAAATATTTGCTCGACGAAAAAACAATTTCTCATCGAATTTTGATGAGTAGTTCAGATTTTATTGACGATTGAATATTCTAGTCGTCTGCTCGACATCGTACCTTTCCATACCTCTTAATGCAGACATTGGTCGAATTCCTCCCACTTTCATCCGAGTATCTCTACAAAACCCGCTCTGCTGATCGAAGGCACACTAAACATCCAACAAAAATAATACAATAAATATGACAGTAAGCACAACGATATGTATACAACAAAGAAATACATAAATAGTGAAATCATGTCCAGGACGTTCCAGTGGAGAAAAATCATAATTTTATATTTGTATGAAATAGTGTTAGGTTTGTAGACTTTGCTTGAGAGTACTTTTCCCTCTTACAAAATAAAATATTAGCTCAACCAATTTTATCATAATGGCATTTGAAACTCAAGATTTGCATGTGTTTACTTCATACACACCGTGGAAACATAATGAAATGAAATAGTTCACAGCGGAACCTCACTATACGGTCTATTGTATGAAGTGTATAAAATCCACTGCAACATATTTTTGTCTTAAAAACTGCTTAATTCAGCAAAGCACTGAAAATTTAAACATATTATTTTTAAAAACAGAATTATTTTGTACTAGGTTCAGAGTAAACCTGTCCTACTTCGTGATGCTAAGGTTTGGAATGACCGTATCAACGAAATGTTGAACGTAAACTTGTGGTAATAATTTGTATTATATATTACACGCGTATTTCTTCCTTATTTCTGACATGAAAATGCGTTACTTTATCCTAAGCAATTCAATATTTTACTACCCATCATTGTGACTGCTGAAATGTGAATTATCACGAAATATGGTCGGTTACCCTACGCATAGCAGTAGCCCGTGACATGTAGTTTGAATGTGAAATGATCCATTTCGTTATGTTCATTGGTTTCGCAGTGAATAAGATCGAAAAACAATCAAATTTTGACTTTGAAATGCCATTATGGGAGTACAGGCCGAGCTAATTTTTTTTTGTAGGAGGAAAATGTACTTTGGAGTAAAGTCTAGAAAACTTACGCTATTTCATACAAAAGAATGTCACGAAGATAAAATACTGAAAACTACAACATTACCTTATTAGTTCACCCACACGTACGAAATTGCAGCATTCAAATCGACGTTATAACTCAGAATGCTGTTTACATGCTTCTTGTCTTCAATGCGCCACACCCTCTGATACTGGCAATTTGTATAGTTCAAGTGATATGAATAATTCAACATACAAATTATGGCGTAGAATTAGCATTTCAAATGAAACTTGTGGGTGGTTTATCGTACGAATTAGTACAAGTATGACGTAATGTTAATATTCTCTTGTAGGAAATTCTTTCTTATTTTTTATCAACCACAGTGGTGATTGCTTTCTAAGAAAAACCAACATGTAAACATAACTAAAATTGTTTAATAAGAATGTTCTTTTAATCTTTTGCTTGAACATGCTGTGACATTTACGAGTTTTTTCTTTGCAATAGAAAATACCGCATGTTTTACTCGTATTTTTGTCATTATATATGATTTGAATAATAAACTGGTCCAGTACACAAAGCCATCTTACGAAAATAAACGAACCCTAAACACAAGAGTATGAAAAAACTCTGTCCATACGTTGAAGAACATAATACGCGAGATATTACAATTATTTTTGTAACTGCTTTAATTTTTGATAATCGCTGTAAACTCCGGAACCGCTTGCTGTAAACGACCGGAAGTCTGTGTGCAATTCTGAAGTGTTAAAGAATTTAGACTATACAGACTTCTTTCTCTCTCTCCCATATATATATATATATATATATATATATATATATATATATATATATATATATATATATATATATATATATATCTTCATGAATTCAAAATTGCAATACACAGATTACGCGTCCCTCGCGCAAGGAAATACCGTTCTAATATAGCTGACATGGCGGTAGACAAAATTTGTGTGATCATAACTTATTGGCCGAATTTCTAACTCATAACTATGATGTTATAATTAATAAAAGTTTCCATCCAAGAGACAAAATGTGATGGTTGCTACAGAATACTGAAATCTGTAGTTACTGAATTAGAATTTTGCGGGAAGTACGGTAATCAGTTACTGTGAAGTTGAATTTTCGAAATAAGTGAAATTAGGATTTTAATAACCTTTAATTAAAAGAAAATTGATAAGAATTATGGATACTTCATCTATAAATTTAATTATTTTTAATTGTGGTTCTATTACCTTACGGACGTTAGTGTTACCAATAATAAAGTAATCCTACATGTTCAGAATGTAGAGGGAATTCAATTAGCTTCATTCATTAGACAAATGTTAAAAAAAAAAAAAAGAAAAACAATATAGGTGTTGAGATGCCACAAGCATGATACATTTAGAGACTGGAACACGAATAAAATACTTTATTGCAACTTCATTCACAGTGCTATAATAACCATGGTATTTTGATAAATTAAGATCTTAAAAAACTGATATTATCTGATGTATAGCCTTCCAGTCGTTCAGCGGAGCACGTGATCTCGCACATAAGTGTGACTCTTTATGCTGAGATACTTGCTTGCCAAATAAGTAAATCTACGATAAGAGTTTTAGTTTAATAAAGGTCCAGAAAAAGATATTTGACTATTAGAAAACAAAAATTAAGAATGCAGTGACCAGAGATAAAATGAATAGAACTCGACCGTCTACATATTGTTCTACATATGTCAACACAGTTTTTATATCTTAAAGGGAGATGGTTATTGTACTTAAGAATTTGTGGCACCCCAATAACAAATGTCTTAGTAGTGCAGGATTTGCTACAAGTTTAGTATACGTCCACTAAGCATAAGGTGGTCAACTAATATAAGGTTTCTCGTTGAGGTCTCTTATTATGGGCTCAGAAGCGATGAAGCTACAACGGCGACCTTCAAGTGCGCTGGTATCATGGTCTTGTTCAAAAGGGAATCAACTGAAATAAATTGCATTTTTTTAGTATTATGAGGCAACGCATTTATAAAGTAAAAATCGACTAATTCGTATCAGATTGGCGTGCATTGACAGAGAGAGAGAGAAATGTCAAGACATAAAGACAGTCACAGGTGGAAAAATGCTGATGACAATTTACTGTACTAGTATCATGGTGGCACCACTTTAAATTTTGTTCGAGCGGAACCAATCAAAGTGGGACACGCAGAAACCACTCAAGGTAGGGCGCTTCAAATACAGCATCGTCACAACGAGCCAAGCGCTGAACTAGCGTGTAAGTTTCTCGCTGATCCATATTTACAATGTCATTTTAAGTGGTGGTGATACCATTTTATTGGTGGAAAGTCTGTAGCAGTGTTCACTGCGCGATTCTATATGAGTTCCACATACATCCGGTTAGTACATTTAAAAGTACGACAGTCAGTTTTCAGCTATGTTGGAGGGCTTAGAAACAGCGTTTTAAATTAGCATTATGTTTAAAAAACGACGTTCCGTATTTTTACGAAGTATGTTTCCTTTCCTTACATTGGTACAACGGACACATGTGGAGTATTTTCGTAGAAACATATTTTCAAACATACTGCCGACGCATTTGAAGCGCTTGGTATTCGGCGCGGAATAAGATAACACGTTTTTGTTGGCATGTCCACAGACGTACTATGTACTGCTATATGCAGAGTTTTCGTGGTCTTTGAAAGTCGCAGTATTGCAAACTGTTTTTTGTTTTATTTGTAAATTTAATGTAAAAACCTACGTGGTGTTTCGAATGTTACTACGTAGCCTACTTATTTATTGAAGTGTGATTTTATTCAGTCAACTAAGAGTACAGAAGTAAGTGAAAAACTAGACAATCGGTAAAGGGTGTTGCAATAGTCCGGTTTTAGTTATAGGCAGTAATATTTTTTACTTCATAATATCTTCGTTAATTTTTCGTTCAAGTCTTTGTACCATTAGACAATTTGACATGACAGGTATTCATGATTCACTTTTTACCCCTTTGAGAAGTCACGATAAGTATTAGTTATACAAGTTATATATATATATATGTTATAAAAAACTGGCATCACAGCTCTCTTCACGGAGTAAGTAATGCTTATCGGCTGAACTTGGAACACCGTCATTTTATAAATTGTTCTAACTGGTTCTATGTATTATTACTGTAATACATAAGTATAACAAATACTTGTCGGACCAGTAATGTAAGCGTTGTAACACCTGAAAAGAAAATAAAAGTGTGTAAGTTGAGAGGTTAATAGCGTCTTTAAGGGAATTGGTGCACGAAAAAAAAACTGCCTATCATGTCCAGTACCCGCTATAAGTTACGTTGTCTTGACAATTTTATTGTGTGTACGTACACACTTTCGGAAATGCCCACAACAGAACACGTATTTTCTGTCACACCATAATCAGTGTGGAGACGAATGAAAAGAAAAGCTTCGTTTAATGTGTCAATATATTTTTTATTATTGATTTGACCTCTAAGCAGTTGCCTAGAGTGAAACAATGTTTTTTAAACCTAATTTCTAATTTTTGTGCCGTTATTTTATAGTTATTCACAGTCTCCACTCGAAAATCACTTCAAATTTGATTTAATGCACATTAATACATTCCTAATATTCAGTTATATAATTACCATTAAAAGAACCACAAGAACTTAAATACCTTTCTTTTTGAAGTTACCGTAGAAATTGTGTTATAGGGAGTCAAGTTTAAAAAAATTGCAATAATTAAAAATTCACATTACACGACTTAAAATGTGCTGCTTAACTTAATGTGCACTGTTTGACGACATAAGATAAATTACATAGGTTGCACTAATCCTCTTAGCTAATGCAGTTGGAAGAGTCCATAATTGTTCAAGGCAGAACTACCAGTTTTAAAAATACTGTGAGCTAACAACAGCCAATTAACATTTATAAGGGGAAAGCGTTGCTTGTGCTGGAGCCATCTACTGAAATTGTACAGTACCGGTCATTGTTTCTAAGCGTACGAATATACTTGGTATATTCAGTGAAGTGGTTACGATGTCCGCCTGCACATGCCACTGGATTGTGAGTGGAGCTTCGGCCGTTACAACTGCTCAACGGACAGAGTGATATCTGGTTAGGAATAGCGTTCTTTGTGCGTTACACGTGGTTACATCCATTTCAGGCTCATCGTTACACATTAAAGCTTATTTTATAGCGACAGAAAATAGCGGAAATGATTGTTTTTTGCGGTTATTTTTGGGTATGTAAGTCATGGCGCAGATATTTTATTTTTTAGACTATAGGCTTGTGAAATACACATTTAACTTTAATATTACTTCATAAAGTGATAGTGCCACCACTGAATGTGTGTTGGAGGCGAATTGTCGGCGAGAAGACTGCACGTCTGTTCAGTGACTTGCGCGTAATGCGCGTGCTGTGTCGTCCTTACCTCTTCCGCAATTATAGACCTCAAACACGTTAAATACGTCCATCCAGGTGGCCACAATATAAGCACAAGTGTATGTTATACTTGTCGGACAAGAGATACTGGTGGTTATCTTAAGGGCATGCTGTTGTGAGTGAAAAACTTGCACTGGTCACTAATGTCGGTGCCATAACAAAGTTGAATTTGTGTGTCAATCGCCTTCCTCTCTCTCACCACGTTGTTGAACCTTGCAGCATGTTGCCTCTGGTACAACTGATGGTTGTTGCTTGCTGATGCTGTTGTTGGTTGGTGATAGTGACAGCTGAAGGACAGGTTGCCAAACGCGGGGTGGGATGCAGAATTGCTTGTTGGTGGCTGGAGTTGGTGTTGTAGTGGTTGGTGTTGGTCACGAAAGTATTTCAACTCTTATTTACGTTCGTTGTTGTTGATGTTGGGGTTTTAGTAAAGCTCATAATTTATTACAGAGGCGTTGCTCATTTGACTGTGACAATCAGAAGAAGGTTACTGCGACGCCACCACACGTCTGTGATTTGCGGGTAGAGCAACTAGACGATGAGAGTTAAAAACATCCAACCACCGACCATGAATAGAGCCAGTAATATTTGGTGAAAACTATTCTGCATCAATTTGTTTTAATGCCTTATGTGAACATCTGTTTCTCTGCTTCATTGACAGCGATTGGAAGTTTTTAACTTTCGGCGTCTCGGGGCCCTACCTGCAAATCACGAACGTGTGGTATCGCGATAACATTGTTCTGGTTGGTACAATCAAATGAGCCACGCATCTACTCTATTATATTCTGCCAATAACCACTAACCTGAGTTGCAGGTGTGCTCGTAAGGCATTGAAACCAAGTGGTGCGGAATTGTGTTCTGCAAATAAGTTATCAGTTGCTCTAGCGATACGAGGGATGGACTGGCGTGTGATTGGCTGGAGGTGCGGCCGCACGGAAACAGTACAACTAGGGCGCAGTTTCCTACTGATAACAACGCCAGCCTGGACACTGACCCGCGCTGAAAGACCGGCCTTGTGTCTCCAGTCCTCGAGCTTATCAACACCCTCGCTTCTAAAGTCTGCAACAGCGCGCGTCAGTGGCTAACACTCGTCTCGCTGTCCTTCACTCGCGCTTGTTTCGTGACGTTGATCAAAGGGAAGCAACTCAACAAATTGCATCTTTTAGTTTGGTATAGGTGGTTCCTAATTATGTGAGCAATTTTGAAGACCATCTTGCCTAAAATAATAATTAAAAAATCTTGCTCGCTTGTTAAGCGCTTGGCTCGTTGTGGCGATGCGGCATTTGATGCGCCCTTCAAGGTCTCCCTTATATCTCCGTTACTTCTGAACTTCTAACACACAGGTAGCAGCGCCCTTAAGATAGATCCTCACCGTATATTCAGTTTACTCGGAAGCCAGCCTATGAATTCGAATCAATTTTGTGTACACCAGTTCAGTAGTTTGGCAAAATATTTTACTTTTTTATGGGTTTTCTCAATTGGCCAGCATAAACCTTTGCAGTTGTACTGTTCTAATGGTTGATTAGTGTGTTACATATTATAAGTGCTATTTAATTGTGTGTCGAAAAAGTATACTAACTTTTAAAACTTATTGTTATAAGTTACCTAGTGTATTTACTATGTGTATTGCTCGCAAAAAAAAAAAACGCATAGCCTCGAGACCAATAACGTTTTGTTAGACGCATAGTCAATTATCCTCTTCCTTCCTGGACATCGCACTTGGGCTTAGTTTGCAAGCCTACGTTACATACTTCCTGTCAGTACGCAGATGTTAAGAACATGCAAGCAAGTGCAAATGTAAATGTGACATGTTAAGTGGAGAGAAATTCCAGACGAACTAAAAACTGTAACAATATTCAGTTAACAGAAATTAAAAGCTCGACTTGGTCGCGAGTTATAATTGTTATAAGATTATAGACAGAAGAAGTTAAGATGGACTCTTCCTCAAAGGCAATAAAAGACAAGGGAAATATTTACATTCATCCGTCGTTTGGAACCACGCTATTCCTGTGAACATATAAGACAGAAGAGAGCTGTTTATAGCGTTTGGTAGCGCTCCGAGCTATTTTTATAAGGCCAGCGTAAATATTAGTTTATGTACCGTTTTAAATCCCTTGATAGTCATCAGTTATATCAAACGTCTTGTAAATCGGCATGCACTTACCCGAGTCCAGGTGGGCGCCTCATCGCAAAACTGAGCGAGTGAGAGAGGATATAGTTAGTGCTCAACATCGAGGTTTTTAGCGCTGGCGAGGTGTGACATGAGGTGAGAACAAAGCAGCGCAGGAATGAAAGGGCGGGGAAAACGGCGTTAGAAACCTATTTGAGGTGTGCTGGCCAAAATATCTTCACTTTATTTACTTCACTAATATTCTAACTTCAAATCGCTGCAGTAACACTACAGTGTAGAGATCAACGTACAGAAGTAACTGGAAAGTCACCGAAAGAACCAAGCTGAAATTACGTAATTTAAAGTAGTATAACACAGGCGACACGACAATATTTTCTAAGAAGTTTTACACATACGTGAGTCGCTAATTTTTTTTTTTACTGAAGCACGTGCACATGTGTGGTAGTGTTCATTTCCCTCCTTAAAAAAAAAAAAACTCATAAACGGTTGCATACATTCCATTCGAAATTTATAATCTCTAATCCGTAAGAAGAAGGTGTCGTGGAAAAATTTAGGTTGAACTTTTAGTTTATGGTATCGTTTCTAAACAAAATCAAATAACCCTAAAATTTTGAAGAAAAATTAGAACTTAAAATTTATTTTATGAGAAACTAGAGCTAAAATTAACCTCAAAACTTCAAAGGTTCTATGACATATTAAAATGTAAATTGTTAAGATAAACAAAAATAGCTTGAAAATTGCAAATTTGCAGAAAAATGTAAGTATTTTAAATAATGATAATTATTATATATCTTTAATTTGTGTACGCGTGTCTCTCAAAACCCTGGACACCTAGTGCTTGCTTCTATGGTGCAAATAATTCCTATGTATAATCACTGCTTTAAGACTAAATTACTTAACGATAATTGGTTGAAACGAGAAATTTCTAGTAGTAAATGATGCATATATTTTAAGACGTAATGTGCCTTACTGCTTTTCTAGTAGCTTTGAGAAATTTTTTTCATAAGTAATTATACACTTAAAATAGACAATCATTGCGGTTTTAGTACACATGAAAATATATTCTGTACTATCTTATGAATACATCAGAGACATTTTATGCTTCTATGTTTCAAATATAAAAATAACATTACACACGTTTCGCAGCATGAAATTGATTGCAATAAAGAATGTGTGTATAACGTTACGAATATAGGAATGCTAATGATAATAAAATTAGAATATTAATTTTTGCACAGAAAATTTTTTGCGCTAAATAGTAATAGAAGAATACAAAAGTAATTTGCAGCTTTGAATTTCCAACTTCTCGTTCAATCACTTCCACTCCGGCTCTGATGTATTTCGAGACTGGAAATTACAATATCCATGTTTTTTTTCTCGGCCTAACACCTTTCTGTCAAGTGAATATATTATTCTTAGCTTAGATCTCAGAATGATGTGTTGAAGACCGTACGCATGAATTTCCATACAGCCTGCGTATGGGCCTTGATTTTGGTTGCCAGTCAATGTACGATAGACATACAGAAGATAGCAAATAATCATTTCTAATCCCCCTATTTAATTCAACCCTGCCACTGTTGGAAAAATCATAATTATATATTTGTATGAAGTAGTGTTAGTTTTGTAGACGTTACTTCGGAGCACGTTTTACTTCTACAAACCAATTAAGCTCAAGCAGTTGTATCCTTAGTGACATTTCAAAGTCGAAGAGTGCATGTTAGTACTTCATGACCACCGAGAAAACCAATAAACAAAATAAAATGAATTAATTCACATTGAATCAACACGGCGGACTACGGCTTCAAGTATATAAAACCACATTAGAAAACAATTTTTCTTTAAAAAATTACTACAAGTTGCAAAAAAGATTAAATATTTCAGATTTTTTTAAACATACCAAAATATATTGCAATGGGTTTTATATACATCAGACTTTAGACCGTGGCACATAGCCTAGTTAATGTGAATTGTTTAGTTTCATTATGTTCATTGGTTTTCGCAGTGGTCATGAAGTAAAAACATACAAATTTTGACTTTGAAATGCTATTATGGGAAATTTGTGTAACATTTGAAACAATTAAAGTAATTACTTTTTGATTTTTATTACTATTTATTTTCATCAATAGCTGTTTGCGTAAGCTGATTGGTATGTGTTTATTTTAAATGAATGGTACGGATTACAATAAGTATACGTTTTGGAATGTGATAATGTGTATATTAGTACTAATGAGCTTTGTTTATTTTCTTTGTTTACGTTCTAATATTTACATTTTTTAAGTAAAAGATATTATATTTCGATTTTAACATCACACACATGCCTGAATGTTTTAATTAGTTTTTTTCTATGGTAGCATTGTTACATTGAAATCTTATTGCTGATACTTACTGCTCCAAAAGACGTAAGTCTCTTTTTGCCTTGGGTTTTAAATAGTTCCTGTGATAAAATATTGAAGATGACTTGCATGCGCTAGGCATAGCCAATATTTATTATTTAAAAGGGAAGGGTTGTGTCAGACTGATGGACTGTATTTCATCAGAATCTTAAAATAAGAACTCATGGGGTACAAGTATGGTGTTTTATGTCTATGTACATTGCTATGTAGTTTTTTCTGAATCTCTTTACCAGTTTTTCTTTAATTTTTTGCACACAATCAACAGGGGACCATTTTCTCATGCAAAATTGATCAGCTTCAGAAATTAATCGAAGTTTTTTTTTAGGAATTTTAGAAGGGCATTTGTAATCAAATACTATGTTAATACTTTAATAATGGCTGAATTGTATATTAATTGAAAATATGTTTTAAAGATATTACGCTATGTCCTCAAGCGTTAAATACATTTACTGCAAATTGTGTCATTGCAGTGTGCAATTTGAAAAAAAAAAATTTTCATGTGCATGAACGAAATAGTTAATCAGGCTACCTACTCATAAATTACATTTTTACTCCTGCTACTGAATTTGGCTCCAGTACACTGTTATTTCAAAGGGGTGATTTATTTAGTCATTGTTCAACCTACACTTTTGAGCCGATAATTAAGACCATGCATGACAACAGTCACGCCTACATTGCAAATAAGCATCACCATACCTATATATATCCAGATTTATTATATCTCTATCTTTAATACATTGCACTGAGGGAGAAGATTTTTTTTTGTAAAGTAAGACGTACTCCCAAGTTACATCTACAAAACTAACACTAACTTATACAAATGTAACATTATGATATTTCGCAAGGTGAACACTCTTAAGGCTGCCGCCTGGTGAAGTGTATGTTTGTGTGTGTGTGAGGCGAAAATCGATGACGCGCTACGAGCGACGTCGGCCGGCACGTGTATTGTGGTATCGCCTCTACAGCCAAAGTAGTAAACGCGCGCGTAGTGTTCCCGCAGTAACGTTTTTACTGTGGGACTTTAAACGGTGACCCTGTCATGTTATTGAACGCGTCACTGTAGCAAAGTACAATGTACTTATAGGCCGCAATTTCGAACAAATCCGTTGCATATATCTTGAGAAACAACCGCGTGAAAAAGCCGATTTTAGCCTAGTTTGAGGGCTTTAAAATAACGCTTCCAATGTGCGTGGTGTCTTGAAAGTCACATTCTCAAGTAGTCTGAAGTGGGTTTTCTTTTAGTAGATAAGCATTGTGGACGCACGTTTACTGGTCTCTGAGGAAAAAGGTAACTCCGAACACGCTGCACGCATATCGAGCGCCATCTAGGCGGCCGCCTTAACAGCCACGGGTCCAGGAAATACCGAACAGTAGTAGAGTTGAACAGTAGCCCCGCTTGTGGTGGACGTCAAAACTTGTTCAGTTAGGTCTATATTCCTTGTAAAAGCGCTCCGACTCTCATTTGGAGATGAGACCCAGTGTTACCTCGCCGTGAAAGGCGCCAGTGTTCCTAGCTATGGCTAGGGAAGGAGGAGGTCTAGGAAGCAGAATACTCTTCACGGCGCACGCTCTTTTGACTGAACAAGGCGACGATTTGTTTACAAATGAGCTTGTTTAGAGGCAGTTAGCAAGTCGTGACAGCTAGGCGCTACAGTGTTACAGGTGGCATTGTACCCGGCAACCCACCATAGAACAGAATGGACGGAAGCCAGTGCTAACGTAATTATCCCCGAGTTAATTTTACTGCACATAAAATAATTATAGCTGTCGTAAATAAAGCGCACGAAATTAACGTGCGCTTTCAGAACTTAAAAAAAAATCAAAACTATTTGAAAATATTTATTTTAAACGTCACAAAAGGCTTTAACATAAAGCACATTTTCGCCATTTGTCCCTACAAAACAATTTTAATATGATAATATATAATCATTACGTGCTTTGACAAACTTCGTAAACCTTTTCTGATTACTGTACAAAGATTAACCGCCAATCTATTTTAGTTCGTCACAAAATATTGCATGGGTAAACCAGTCTTGTCAGCATCACGTGGGTTTGTTTCTCACGGGAATTTCCAGTTCCAATTTCATGAAAATACAATTATGTATTAAGAAAATCTGTTATAATATCAAATACACGGAATTTCAAAAAATATATTTGTTAATTTGCATGGAGTTGATAATCGCTTGTTTTATGTGCTGTTACTTTTGATACATCACAGTAATTATTCATTCTTTATTAATTTATCATCTAGAATAAACAGTGGGATTTTGTGTCCTTGGCAGTAAGGTCATTACAGACGATTACACATAACTTTACATGCTCAAGGGCAGGAACTGGGAGAAGAATTTGCTATGGCCTTTGATATGGTGCCATGGAATACCGAAATATTGTTTATTGGAGCCACGAATCGAACCAGGGTACTCCCGAATTCGAGTATAAAATGTTACCGTTGCCCTATCTTGCTCAATTCTGTCGCCTAGAAATTAACACAAAGGAATGCAGTGCAAAAAAATAAATGATAGTTTCGCTAGACACCTCAAGGGGGAGTGTTAGACAATTTTATTGTATTTTCAGTTTTTGAGCCATAAGATACATTCTAATTGTATTATCAAAATTTTCTCTTCGACAAAGCATAGAATAATTTCTTGTTAAACTCCTTAACATAAATAGTAATGGAATCGTTCATTATTTTGTCATACAGAATCATTGCAAGAGAATTATAGGTTGACCTTCAAGAATTCACTTGCAATGACTCTGCACGACAAACTAATGAAAAATTCCATCATTGTTTAAGTCAAGCTGTGTACCAAGCATATATCTTATGCTTTGTCGAAACCAAAATTTTGATAATAAAATTTGAATAAATGTTATGGCATAAATCTGATAATATAATGAAATTGTCTAACACTTCCCTTTGTTTGAGTATTTCTGTCCACGTAAACTAACAATTTTGTTGTTGCAACTACCTATTTCGTTGTCAGAATATGTGACTTGAAGCAGGTAAACACTGCGGCCGCTCCAAAAGTCACCCTGCGCAGTTTAACAATTTGTCTGTTTTCCATGCACCAACGCACTTAAGTTAATAAGTAATTGTTATTAACGTTATGCACTGCTTTGTTCCCATGTAAAATGCTGATGTACTCTTTCATTAAACTTCCTTCGGCTCTTTGGTCAAAATCTTTGATCCAGTGGGAGTATTCCTCGCCTTAATGAGAACCGAAAATGCGTTTGAAGTACTAATATACAAAGGTATGCAAGAAAGTGGAAGGGCAGGCTTTAGAAGTGGTTGTGCGTATTTAAGGGACTTTGTTTGTCTACATTTTCTTTGCTTCAAATATTAAGTCCTTCAAGCAACTGTACGATGCAAACAGGAAAGTGGTAACAGGTTTCTTAGCTGTACAAGATAAATCCCGAAGTCTGTTGCTTCACTATCTAAAATAAAAGTAACAAATGTAACCGCGTGAACGACGTATTCCTGGAAATATTAATTAGAGACCAAACCAGCGAATCTCTTGCTTGGTCTTCTGTTACAGAAAAAAAAAAAGCAGAGAGAGAGAGGCACTCGTAGCTTGAAGAGGTCCTCTGTGCGGTGATTTATTGCCTGTGGAGATACAATCCAAGGTCTAGCCATGGTGTTTGACAGCACCAACAAAAACTACGTCGCCTCGAATAGCTGAGAGACGCAGACCACTGGAGTGTAATCGTGTGTGCACGGGCAAATCTCACATCAAGCTGCCCAGCAATATAACAGGGCAAGAAACCAAGGACACACCCAGCGCAGTTCGGCGAACACGCATCAGCTAGCATTCATAGTTAAGAGGTTTCCCTACCTGCGCTTTAAATGTATTGCAGGAAGTTGCGATTATTAATTTATTTTGACGAAACTACTTTGCGTGCATTACAGTTGTTTATCTACCTGTTATAAACATTAATTTAGACCCCATCAAGTTGTTAAAAACTGCTTTTTTTAGACTTCTGTGTGTGCGAGGGAATGCCAAAGTGGATCCGAAAAACACGACGACACAAATATGCGGGGTACTTTACACCAAAATTCCTTAAAATTAAATTATTTTGCACCACGTAATGTCTCATAGAAAAAAGAATAATATTAAAGCACTGCAGACTCGTTGAGCGGCTTGCACGTAGAGTTGACAATATGTTACACACGCCGATCAGCGGCACCCTTACCACTCTGTCAATGTTGTGCCTCGCACACAAACAAACGCATTATTTCTTAGGCAGCCACTTTGAGTAAACATTTATAGTGAGTGACAAAAACATCTACATGCAGGCAACCCAATAAAAACTTTTCACTTTGAAATCAATAACAATAATACCCCATTAGCACGAAAAGAAACGAGAATATCACTCGTAGATAAGTTGGGACAGTAAAATAATTTGTTATGTATTGCCTAACAGTATATATTCTTCAGTTTCTTTCACTGACATTTGTAAATGTTCATAGATTATTTACTAATTATTTGGTGAAAACTTAAGCTGGATACTTTACATCTCTCGTAAAATAAAAATAAATATTATTTGATTTAATTTCTTTATAGATTTACTTACCGCTAGAATAGTAAGAGTTTCGTTAGAATAAGTTATCTGTATGTATTTTTAACAGGTAGTTTGTTATTTGTATTTGTAATCATAAACTATTGCATAAGTAAGATTGTTTTGTGATTCTGAGCATACATTTCTTTTGAAAGTTAGCGGTAATGATACTTACTGGATGCACTCAAAACGGATTTCGAAAGAATTTTTTTTCGCTTCCAACCAGGAAATTAGTAGAACATTCCATTCGCCTCCGCCCGTCGTGCAAAGAACGCTAGTGATTTATTTAGCCAAGCATGACTATTTATTCGGTAATATGGAGTACAAATGAAGTGGAGCCTATTGCAAGATAACTATATAGTGGGTATAGTATTTATCAACTGAATGTACGCACAATTACTCTATGTTGGTACAATCACTCTGGCAATGGAGATACCGGAAAAGAGTTATTTATTAAAATCCCCCATGTAT
Organism: Medauroidea extradentata; assembly: GCA_003012365.1. Taxonomy (NCBI): domain Eukaryota; kingdom Metazoa; phylum Arthropoda; class Insecta; order Phasmatodea; family Phasmatidae; genus Medauroidea; species Medauroidea extradentata. The sequence continues at coordinate 25,709 of PNEQ01077934.1, forward strand.
TCTCAAGGTGTACACACGATTCGCTAAGAAAACTGCACAAATATTTCTCATTTCAGGTGAAGTTATTTCACAGCTGTCCTGAAAATTTTTCTTATTCACTCAGAAAATTAAATAATACTTCGTAGAATGTAAAAAAACTTGCCAAATAAAAGTCAACTGGTTCTATAAAGAAATCAACGTATCATTATACCGTACACTGCAAGAAAAATCCACTTCTGCAGAATTTATTTCGGAGATAGAAATTACAGAAACTTAGACGGGATAGTGCGCATATCGTGTTATTAGATAAAACAGTGGTAGTCATTATTTTAGGCGTGATCACACGAGATGTTTTAAACATGTTTAGGTTGAACACATTCGACAGCCACACAGATAGATGTGTTTGGTACAGTCAACCGTATATATCTTTGAATATGACCAAACAAGCATGTAACAGTTAAATCAATCAATTATTTGGTTGTCTGATATTAAGTTATATCAAAAAAATATAGGACTTAGTTCAGTTAAATATATATTTCGTCTGAATAACGAAGCCCGTATTTGATGTATTTTATATATTTTTAAGGCAACACATTTTTTGTTGGATCAAATTCATATTTGTTTCGCCATGTACGAACGTATTTGTTGTTGACTGTACCAAACCTCTTTCTCTGCACATGTTCGATTGGGTTTAAAAATGAACATTCTTATTAGGTTATACATTTAAACCCTTGTGTTTCTAAAGTATTTTGTCAGAATCTTTAGTGGGTGCAAGAACAACTAACCTGAGTTCCTTTTTTTTATCACAAAATTTTTGGGCACACCGTTCTAACCCTCTACCTCCCCCCCCCTTCCCATAAAGTATTTTCGGCAGGAACTTTAGCGGGCGCAAGCACAACTCACCAAAGGTTTTTTTTTCGCTAGATTTTTGGGTACCCCGTTTTGACCCACTACTCCGGTACCCCCTATTCTTCTAAGTATGTGTGGCAGAATCTTTAACGGGTGCAAGAACAACCCACCTGAACTCTTTTTTTTTTTTTTTTTTGATAATTATTTTGAAAACGCGATTCAGACCCTCTACCGCTTTCTTGCTGCCTTCACCTTTTTTCTTCCTAATTTAGTTTTTATTTTGCAGAAATATTTGGGGATGGACGCACAACAACTTATCAAAGTTATTGTTCGGTAAATTTTCTTGGTACCCCGTTCCGACCCTCTTTCCTTTTTTTTTTTTTTTAAACCTTCGCAGGCTCACGCACTGACCAAAGTTTCGTCGCAATAGGCACGCACAGAAGAAGAAAAAGCAAACAAACATGCACAATTAACCTAAGTAAACCAACTTAATACAACATTTCTATGCTTGTACAAAAATATATACACTTTCAAAATGGCACATAAATTAAATGGGCAAATACAAAATGTCGCATAAAAATCTGTCATATTATCTAGCTTGTTTCCCTCGACGCAACCAATAGGAGAGCAGCAAAGTAGATGAGTTGTTCGGATCTACTTATGAAACGTGTTCATAGTGAAAGAGAAGCAGCCAAAATCTTTGACAAGTTTGGTTTGCATACAACCTTCACATCAACTGAATATGTTTTAAGTGAACAAGTTGCCGTGTTAATACATAACATTTTTCAAATCCGTGCAGGGATACTTATCCGAAGAGTGGATCAAACAGTTACTCGATGACTAGGCAGTTTGAAGCGCTCACTTCGGCGTATTTCAACAGCATGAGAAATATAGCTTGAAAATAAAGAAGTTACTGAATCGACGAGTGTAGAAATTTGTGTACAACTACTATTTTAATTGTTTGATTTTATTTTAAAGTAAAAACTGAGTTCTCCTGCTGAGAGTGTTTCGAGAAAATTGTTCAGTAGTTTGCCTCTGGTAATTTTTGGAACATAGTTATAGTTAATTTGTAACATTATAGTTAAGTTAATAAATAGACTGTAGTCAAATCTTTGTGAAAATTCAATGCTGTCCTGTATATATGGCAATACTGAGAAAGTTTTTTACGAACGTGAAAAGCTACACGGTGCAGAGCTCTGTTAAATGCAGCCCACTATGTTCTCTTTTATACAAGTGGAATCCTTTTATTACTATACGGTACTGTAACGAGAATTGAACAACCCTGAAGAGAAGTTGAACAACCTAGAAGTGGAGTAAATATCACTTTGCCGAGTCCTTCCACATGAAAGCCCTGATATGCCGACCGCTCCTTCTTCTTATGCTCTCGATCGATATCATTTTGTGATGTTGCAATGTTTGCGAATCTCATTGGTTCTTGTGTACATTCCCATTATACGATACGTTGCTACCTGCAATAAAAGCTGAGGCGCTGGTGTTTGTGAAGTGTGAACGGATGATGGATCAGAATATGAATCTAGATATTTTTGAAAACGAGAGGCAGTTTGGAAGTGAATACGACGTTGGAAGTTTGGAGTTAAGCTGAAAACCGAGGTATGACAGTGTACGAGTATGATTGGGCAGGAGATGATTTTTAGGGTCTGGATGTAATTTGTTGAAATAGCATTGTGCATTTGTTATTGTTGGTCTTGTGCTGGCAAGGATAATTTATTTTGAAGCGGGAAAATATTTAACAGTTTAAAAAAACATGTCAAATATGTTTCATAGTTTTGACGGACAGGAGAGCTTCTGGCGTACCTGTACATGAAAGTCAACAAAAATGTGACAACATTTCAAAGCCACGTGGTCAGTATAATTATTGCAAGTCTTCTACATAGCAGAATAAACGTGACAGATGGAAAATACTAAAAGATTAGAGAAAAATATGTGTTTTAGAATCACGATACAAAAAATTTATCAACAGTCACGCAAGAAATAACAATATCTACACACTGGAACATACTTCAACTTAAAATGACTCGGTGGAGTTAGAGGAAGATCATTTAATGAAATGATATAAATAACATAAGGGCCTAAGTTCGATACTCATGAACTCCGGATACAAATTTCTCTGAAACTTGCAATGATAGTTGAAGGCAAAAACTGTATTGTAAACAAAATTACAATAGTAAAATAGTATCTCGGACAGAGGATACAATCTGAATTTTCTTATTGCTAACATACTGTCAATTGTCAATTGAAATGACTACGTATGTACATTGCATATTAAAGAATATAAAGAAATTATAAAATAAATTAGAGAAATTATAATCAAATAAAGTAAAAAGAAAGAAAAATAAATAAACAATAAATAAATAAAATTTATACCTAGTAATAGGAATACAATAAAATTAAATAAAGGAAATAGGAATCAACTCAATACGTATGTATGAATAAGAAAATTTATAAATGCTATAAGAAAATCATACAAATAAAAAAAAATAAATAACAATATCAGTAAATACGTTATAAAATAAATAAGTAAGTTAATAAGAAAGTAAATAATTAATAAAAAGAATATAAAAGTACACATTAGTTCAATTGAACCAAAAATAAATAATTAATAAGAAAATACGTTACAAATTAAATCAATAAATTATTAAAAACTAACTACAGATTGATTTAAGTTATTGATACTCAGACAGTGATAGCCTCAATTAGTGACGCACGAAAATATGTCATATAGCTGCTTTGAGATGATGTCGGGTTCTTGCATGTTTTGGCACGTCGAGTAGGGAAATAAAAGGGATATTATGATCTCTGCTGAATTTATCTGAATTGACACGAATCAAGTGACTCTCCCTACCTTTTATGCCCATTAAAAATTACTATGGGCCAGGACAAAATCATAATCCTACTTCACACTGTGCGAGGTTAATAACAAGAACAATAATAAGATACTTTCAGCGCCTAAACCAGATGCACTTATATGCAAATTTACCCTTATGTCTTCGTAATGGCCCTCCAAAAATTCTGATCAATTATAATGTTACAATATAAATATGGGTCATCGCAAGTTTAATGCGGAGTTCTCATTCACCAGTCTGTGGCACAACCTATTGAGGCACGTTCAAGGAACTGTGCAGACTGCACATCTACTACAGCGGCTTAAACGTATACAAAACATTTTCGTATTGATCCTACAGACGACTTCAGTCAATCATTATTGTAGATTTCATTTCATCTTAAAACTTTTAAACTTTAAGTTGTTAACGGTTAAAAAATATAATCAGATTCACTACGGCTAGCTTTTCGTGTAAATGTAGGGCATAGTTAAGGAAATATTTTAATAATCGTTCCGTTTCAACATTCTAAAAGGCAAAACTCGTGGAAGATAATGAAAATAAACAAATTAATAAATGTATTTAACCATGTGCCTCTTGCATCCTTTTTTGCCTTGGAAATGTTTCTCTTTAGTAACAAAACTCTTAATTTACAACGTATTACTTTACAACGCTACCACTAATGAGGATAATAAATGATAACGTCCACCTAGTAAGATGCTTGCAATGAAGGATTGCATGTGTGTAACATAAATTATTCTGAGACTTCTGAGGGCTTGTGAAATTCTTGTGGAAGGCATTAAATCTTTGGAGCAACTCAGCGAATTCTAGGAGCGACAACATATAAATTACTGTAAAATTATCTGTTATTATCCGTTATGCCGAACTTGAATCAATTACAATGCTGCCACTTAAAGACAACAGGGTACTAAACTGCGAAACGGCATTCTGTTTATTTACTTTCATTATTTATTATCTTCTCAAAACATCGCGCTGCCGTAAATTACCAGGAGCAACTGGTTGGGAAAAGCTGGCCGAGAGAAATTATTATCGTGACAGGTTTTCCCAGATGCTAGACACGATACAATCCATGTACCTAACATTGTTCTTAGCAAGATAGGAATCGACGAGCAATATTATCTCCGGCGAGAATGAAACTTAATACCAAACATCGTTTCGCAATTCGCGGTGAATATGGAAGAAATACACATTAACAGACCTCCCTAGATAGGCCGCGCACGTGTGTGTGCATGAGACAGAAGCGGTAAGGTTGCCGTCGACCGGAGTATGTAATGTATTATCGCCTCTCTGCGCAAGCTCCTCAACTGGCGTGCAGTGCTTTACTATTATCCTTTTCCCACAATAATTTACTTGGGGGCAGCATAGTTCATTATCTAACGCTTGTTTTTATATTTATGTTTTTCGAATCCGGTTGTTATTTTTCCATATACAGCAGTCTGGAAAATCCAGTTTCGCCATTTTTAAAACTATAGCTACATATTTTGAAGTGTGTGTTCTTTTCGTAGATACATAAATGTAATTTGCATTAAGTAATTTCTTCAAAAAAGAATAGCCGTAACTCGCAGCAATGCGTTTGTAACGCAGGTAGGGAGGCCCCTTAACCCTTACGTGGCGGCGGCGAACAGAATTAACACCGGCGAACGCACACATAACATCTTATATTTCAGTTTATTTTTTCCCGTGTTCGTGTACATTTTTTCAGTGTTTTTTGAGGGTTTATTTTATAGGGTCCTTTAAATAACTCGTCTGGTGCCTGGAAGGTGTTGCAGTTTATCACACGTATTCTTTTTTACGTAAACCGCTTGTGGTTAAATGTCCCGCACGTCTAGTGAGATTCTCTGCCACACTATGGCACCACTTTGAGGAATTAAATTTATTAAATCAATAACTTGAAAACCTATGGATGGATTTTAAATCTGAAAATTGAATTGTACATCAGAATACCATATAAATTTTGATAATTATCTTACATGCTATTCAAAATACGCTATACGATTTTTATAAAATAAATTTTGAGATTGATTTTTTTTAAATTTTGATTTGGCCAAGTACTTTAATCCGAGTGAGTGAGTGAGAGATTTTGGTCAGCGCTCAACATAGAGATCTCTAGCGCTGGTGAAGGGTGACATGATGTAAGTACGGAACAGCGCCGGAATGAGGGAGTGGGGGAAACGGGAGATCCCCGAGAAAACCCGCCGACCAACGGCATCATCCGGCACGATTCCCACGTGCGAAAATCCGGGGACCGACCCAGCCGGGAATCGAGCCCGGATCGCCATGGTGGTAGGCTTTAGTCCGAAAGAGAAACAGAAGATGTTAACATATCTGAGGGTGGGGAGACATGGGTCTGGTGAGTGATGATATCTGAGGGACGATGGAAAAAAAGAGGGGGGGGGGAATTTGGAATCAAGTGAGCGCCGCGTATGTTCAGTGACGTGTGATATTCGGCATATGAGATAGGAGCACTCAAACAACAAGCTTCACAGAACTTAGGAAGGTAAGCCACTACTTTCAGTGAGTTATCACCTGGCATTCGTATGGCGTTTTCTCTGTAAACAATAGAGCTAATTTATATCAGAATAACTTGACCTGGATTCGAACCCGGGTACTTGCTAATATAAATACAAGCGTATTACGACTGCTCCACTTTACTCAACGCATGTCACTGAATATCGGGTAAATGTCGTCTAATTTATTCTTAGGTTTGCTACAGTGGCTGTTTGTGTTTAAACTGACCAATCATTTCTCTTAGGGATTTTTTATTGTTTAGTACTGAAATTTTGAGACGACAATGAAAAGCTGCGGTGTCGGTTGCCGGTGGACCATTAAAAAAAACTCTTTCTACAGCATTTTTTTAAATTTATTCTTTCCTTTTTTATCAAAAGACTGACTGGACAGGGTTGACATTGTCGTCAAACTTACGAGGAGCCCTACAGATAGAGGCTCCTTATGCAGTGCACGAAGGTTTGTAAGGTTGTACAAGTTGTCATATGAGGGTTATTTACTTTCAAGCTCCGATCGGCTGTAATAAAAAAAAAACGAGAATGAATTAGGAATTTATTTTAATGTCAAAAGAAACGTACATCTTTACACTATTTTTCCACATGATCACCGTGCAGACTGAGGCAACTGTCGTACCGATGCACCAGCTTTCCGATACCCTCTGTAAAGAATAATGCCTCCTGCCTATTAAGCCTTGTCCCCTGAAACCTCTTGTTGTGATTACAGTATGTTCATTAATCGATGCCCGTATTCGTACGCGAATCGACACGTAGTGTTTACCTCCTTCCACCAACCACGTGGAGCGGCCAAACTCACACCTCAGTCGTATGAGAAAAACCACATGTCACTTTCATGAAAGAGCTGTTAAATAATGTAGTACTGAATGAGTACATTTTGATAAACCTTCTGAGTACTTTAATAGCTATGCGTTATTTTAGTTGCATATTAATTTTCTTGGTTTTGAGAAATGTACCGAAAAAACCGCAAACAATTCAAATTAAAAAAATTACAAAACAAAGTGAAAACAAGTTGTTAAGAACTTCAAGCCAAACCATATTCCAGATACATAGCAATCAGAAATTAAGTTTCTGAAGGGACTGAGCCTTGCAACGTCAGAAAGTTAAGAACGACATACAGACAGGTGCAAACAAAACAAACGTTTCAAATGTAAAAAAAAAAAAAAAAAAAAAAAAAAAAAAAAAAAAAAAAAAAAAAAAAAAAAAAAAAACAAAAATCTAAAAAAAATATGTTAAAATGTTTTTTTTTTTTTTTTTTACTTTCAAATGCCTATGCCAGTAATTTAACTACAATACGTGCGGTTATCACGAATGCACAAATGGTATACTTTTGTAATACGATATGCCATAGCCTATTACACAATATACTGTTTAATAGGCTGTCATCCACTTGTGACATCTTCGTGGTGATATTTATTCAGATTTACATGGTTGAGTTCGGACGAGGTGCATTATTTTTACATGGAAATAGCTTATTCAAAAGTAGGTCGAATATGTATTTTCAGTTTGTCCGTAAAGTGAATGTAGTAGAAGTACAAAATTTCATTTCATGACATATGAAATTTCATTTCTTGAAATATAAAATTAATACTTTGATGTAAAGTAAAAGTCACACTGAATAATGCCTAAACAATAAAAAATAAATTAGTTTTTTTTTAAAATTTAAGAATATTTAAAGTCGGTTTTCAGGATATCATTACTCCCACTGTATTCCCTTTACGAAAAAAATTGATAACATATTTGCGACTTACTTTTTATAAGCTATCACTACGCAAAATTTAGCTTCCTGACATATCCTTAGTGTCTACTTGTTTCCTGAACTCGGTTAATGTGTTGCTGTGTGTGCCGATTTAAACGAAAACTTATCAGCAAAATTACAGTTTATACAAAACCTGGTAAAAAGAATAATTAAGCCGCCTTTGTCTAAATGGCAAAAGTCCCTGCCGTAAAAATGACGTCTTCTTCAGATGCTGACCCCAACGTCTTGTGATGCAGACTGGAACGTTTAGAGAACAATCCCAACTTCAGCACGCGATTGAGATCATCCCATCAGCTGAATATTCCTAACCTTGTCTTATTTAATCCATTCCCCTTTTATATTCCAGTGTCGAGCATTATATTTCTCAAGGTCATTGCTGTTTCTGTTTCCCGAATATGGAACAGACTAGCCAACTAGCTAAACTCGCCAGCACTACTGGTTTTCAAAAGTGTCGCACACAAGCATAGCTGTACCTTTAGTTGTCATTACGATGAATTCTGTACACTAATTACTGTTAAGTCGTCAACTATTTGGTTGGAATTAGTTGTGAATCTACGAATATTATTTAAACATATGCGAATCTAGTTTGTTAAGTTGAACAAAAAATATGTTACGGAGTTTTTACTTGGCCATTATTAATTAGACGTATGTTATTACGATGGCTAAGTGTAATAGAAGGCAATACGCCTGAACTTTGCCATTATGAAACGAATAAATAGATAAACCAAAACAACACATACGCGACACACACACACCAACCACACACACCATATCACACACACATACAGATACACACATATATGTATATGCATAAACACACCTATTGAACATTCATATGCATACGTATAAAAAGAGATATTCATACATTAGTCATAATTATTGTCTTCATAAAAAATTACTACCGCCAAAATGGATGTTCTGAAATTAGTCTACCTATTGCAAGCAATAAATAACCATTTATTTACAGCATATCATGTTTACAATTTTTTTTTAAAATAGTAACACCTGTAAGAATGTAATACTAAGTTAAAAAGACTACGTTCTTACGGATACATTACATATACTTCCTATTCTGCCCTCCATTTTGCAGAGAAGAGAACCTTCATTTATTAGCATATCTTAAGATCTTCCCAAAGAAAAAAAACTAGCAGGATGAATTTTCCAATTCGACTTAATTTTAACGGTTATTCATATACGAATTAGCAACCTGTATATGGATTAGAAAGAAACTTAATTTATTTAAAAACTTTTTGAATATTTATCTTTTGGTAATACGTTGATGATTTAAAGAGCGATTAATTTTGGCTTCCATCGCTACTGTATTGGCACGTAAGCCAGCCGAAAAATTACGTCAAACATTATTCAGTATTAGACAGATGTTTTTCTCTAAGATGTTAGTATTAAAATTTAATAAGTCACGGAGCAGCAAACAACGAAGTAGATAGTGCTCGTGTTACTGTGTTCTGATAAATTAAGGAAACATGGAGCGTCCACAGAGTTAGTGATTTGGGATGTCGAAACCCTTTTAAGAAGGCGCACCCTGGTGCCTTAGGCGCTGTAATGGAGTGGGAAAGGGGGCCCCTGAACAAAAATAATTTCCATTTGAGAGCAATCTCTTGGTAAAATTGAAATTATATGTGAATCCAAATGTGAAAAGCTTGAACTGGTTGAAATTAATCTCAGTCTCAACTAAAACAGTTGAATTTTCGAGCATGTAATGTTGCTGGTGCCGCGGTTGCCGTAGTGGTTAAAGCACTCGCCTCCCACATGAAGGCGATCTGGGTTCGACTTCCCGGAAAGGTCGGTCCCCGGATTTTTGCACGTGGGAATCGTTCCGAACGATGCCGCTGGTCAACGGGCTCCTCGGGGATATCCCGCTTTCCCCCGCGTCAATTCATTCCGACGCTGCTCCATACATCATATCACCCTCAGCCAGAGTTGAAGACCTAATTGTTAAGTGCTGACAAATTTTTCTTCGTTTGTTATTATGAAATTATTTGATGTCTTCTTAATATAATTATGGATATTTAATAAGGTCGTGGGATATATTTGCAAGCTTGGGTGATGCTAGTCAAATATAGCAGGACAGTGCTGCTTGGAGGGCGACTACTGCACTACGTCTACGGTGCATGTATAAGGTAGTATTCAGCATATGGCAAGCCATACGAAGTATATCGGAAGAGGTGTGATAGGTTGTGGAGGAGGACTGCCTCCTAGGAGGGTGAGGCGCCACAGACAAGACCTGGGTGGTCTCCACCTCGTCTGCCCGACCTCACGGGCCGAGCCAGTGTTTACACCGCGCGCTTCAACATTCATCACTGAGCTCGTCGTAAGCTGATATATCCGGGGCTCGACGAGAAATCCTCCCCTTACAACCCTCCCGGGCACGCCGACATCACGAGGTCCTGGGCTGCCGTCCAGACTAAGGGCACGGTAGACCGCAGTTATCATTATACGTTTCTTTTGTTAGACATAAATTATGAATAAATTTTGCTCTTGTAAATTTTATTTATCTCTCGTTGTGTTCACCGACCAAACTTGGAATTTAATAAGATGTGTACTGTTTTGGCATAATGATTTCTCAAAATAAAACTAACACTAATGATAATACATAAACTGTTTAAACAGATACTTTCTCTCTCTCTCTCTCTCCCTCTCTCTCTCTCTCTCTCTCTCTCTATATATATATATATATATATTTCATATATATATATATATATATATATATATATATATATATATATATATATATATCACAGAATAATATTTACAACCATTATGTAACCGTCACGTGATCAATATTGCAAGTCTGTGTGTTCGAATTTAATTCTACTACCACGCAACCAGACGGAACGCGGGTGTAAATTTTGCGCTGCATTCATAACCTCCACTGGACTCGCATTCGAGAGAACCTGGGTTCGATCCCCGTCCCCGGGCATCCTGATTTCCGTTTTCCACGGTTTCCCGAAATGTTCCAGGTCAATGCTGTGCTGGTTTCCTTAACAAAGGCCATGGCCGACTCCTCTCCCAGCTGCTGTCGTTGTACCAAGCCGTGTGTCACCGTCTCTAATGACCTCGCTGTGGAGACGTAAAACCCACTTACCTTACCTTGCTTTCATGACCCCCTCATCACCACTTTAGACCCGCAGACGAGTCTAGACAATTTGCGTTAAATTGATTATTTATGAAGACCGTCCTGCCTGTAATAATCATTAGAAATATTTATTATAGCGACCTTGGACGTCAACTGTTTAGTACGGTACGGTTTACACACTTTAATAATTTTTACTTCAGATTTTATGTTTATATTAAAAAATTGCAGACATATACAAACTGCTTGAAAAGGGGGAAAAGTAACCAGGACTTTAATAAAAGTGCTCGTTTTTTCGTGGACCGCCAATAAGCATGCTTCCTTCGCAGCACGCTTGTAGAGCCAGGAATATTAAGTTTATTAGATTCCACAGATCACAAAGCAAGACTCGAGACGGGCGAGAGTTGAGCTTGTGACGTGTGATACAATATTTTACTTATACCATGCTGTTACGTATAATACTTTTTATTCATTTTATATCTAAAAGTACTTCAATAGATATCCAACAAACCTTATATATTATTTTCTGTGTAGTGTACTACAATGATGTGGACAAGTTTTTCCTGTAACGACTTTTTTCTTCTGTCTGTTTCATGTCGCTGTTTGGGGATAATGGAATTACCAAACAAAAAACAAACGTTAGTATGACTGGATAGGGAAAAAAAAACACTTACACGATTTTCAAGGGCACGTTGTACCATTATTATTACAGTTCACTTGCACATTGCATTAACAAATTACGGATGTGGTAAACACGCACGCAGTTACAGAAACGCCCACGTATAGGCAGCCTAACATTTGCCCAAGTTTGGATTGTTATCTCTGGGATTATTCATTCACAACTGCACAGAACACTTTCTCAACAACTGAAGCTTGCAAATTATTTCGGAAGTTGTACAGACAGTAGTAAATACGACAGCATCATCTACACAATTTATTTATTTATTTAATTTCTGTTTATTTATTTTTATTTCGCTAGTATGAACCTATCTGCTCATCCATGTATTTCATGCAACTGTTTGCATACTTTTCCTAACCCCCATAATAGTCTGGATCACTGCGAACGATACGTGAGTGCGCAAATTAGTTTTCCCTTTTATTTTGTGGATCGTACTACTTAGTGAATAGTAGAGGGGAAACACGGTAGTTCTGAGGCCAACAAGGGCACACTTAGCAAGTCCCAGTCGTGTGCGAAAGGAAGACAATGAGCATTCTTCATTAATAAGCTTGAGGACCTGTGCCAGCCGTATTTTATATCAAACAGTGGATCTGGGGTTAAGTCGCCAAAAGAGAGGAACTAGCTTGTTAAAATTGTTTATAATAGTTTTAGAAATCAGCTTCGCTTTACTTACTGCTTTCATCTCCCAGACATGGAGAAAGTAACTAGCAAGGTTATTGTGTGGACCCGTTGCTAGAAAAAAAAAGTGCTTGAATACATTCGCACAGAAATACCTCCGTTATATCGAAAGTCTGCTGTAGCACAACTGTCTGTACAAAAACTATATCTACTGGAACTAAAAACAACCACTCTGTTACAGTTGACTGCCCTGGACGTGGAGTTCCGATAACTTACACCAACCTCAACTGGCATCTATCTCTGTACTTTAATCTTCTAAGTAAAATCATCAATACTTTTTGAACACAGTAGTTCGTTGCCAGAGGCAATATGTCGGATGGGGGATTGATAGTTACACTGTATTCTGACAGATGCAGGGATGAGGTCAAGAGGAACATGGTAAGATGTATAACAGTGTTTACCTGTATAAATGTCACTACGTAGACAAACTATCTCGTGGCTGCAACACAGTTAAGTCGAATATTCGCGAAGACAAAACAAAAACTTCCGTTTTAAATGGTCTTTAATAATGCATTCGCAATGCAAAACGTTAATAAACCTACGCATAACAAATACTTTCGCGAGCAAAATAGGCATATAATTGAATGTATCTAGTTGACTGATCACTAAAGGGTGCCGTCTTCCAAGCGCTTAAAATGCGTTGCAGTGTGCTCGTAAACAGAATTTTTATGGAACTATTCCTCATGGGCCCATTGTTCCAAAGTGCGAAAAGAGTGTGAGAGATTTTTGTTCAGCGCTTAAAATCGAGCAACATTGTTTAGAAACGTTGAATAAAAACGGACATTTTTCCTGTTACAGCAATGTTGCTACAACGTTTCAGTTACTTCACTCAACATTGCTGCAACGTTGAACATTTATTGTGTGACGTTGTTGCAAGGTTTCTACATTGTATATGTGCTGTATGGGACACGAAACTCATTTAGCACTTTACGAATTCAGGTGGTATTTTCAGAGTTACAGCAACCTAAAAATGCCTTATGCCATCTTGTGATGCACCCAAAATCATGTTTATAACAAGCACGCTGAATTTTAAAATTTTAGAAGCATAGTTCGAAGTGTGTGTTATTTTCATAGATAAACGTAATGTGACTAAGTAAGCGGTTTTGCGTGTAAAATAATACGCGTGACACCGCGGTGGTCAAGGGGTCAGACCTCTCGCTTTATACCAAGGCGATCCGGATAAGATTCCCGACGGGGCAGTCCCCGTATTTTTGCGTGAATCGTTCCGGACGATGCCGCTTGTCGGTGAGTTTTGTCAGGAATCTCCCGTTTCCCCCGCCTTTTCATTCCAGCGCTGTCACCGTTCACCAGAGCTAAAGATGTTGATCGCTGACCAAAATCCCTTCACTCACTCACTGTCCATGCGTCCGGCACGAACAAGTCCTCTTAAGGGACCCGCCTCGTGGCACATGTGTTTGTATGAGTGAGGTATGGTGCTAAGGGCGACGTCGTATGGGCCATACAACGGTGCGTCGCCTCTACGCTTAAAGCGGTTTTCACAATACAGCGGCGCGATACGCCTGACGCTTGCCGCCAGCGTCAAGTTCCTGCCATGCCTTCATAATAGAGCGGCGAAATATCGCCGGCAGCAAGCGGCGCGAACTCGTGCTGCCATCTTTTACGAAGATAAAACAACTTAGTAACCAAACGGTTTTTGAAGAGACATGAACGGAAAATAAAATAAATAATAAGCTGTGTATGCTCACATCGATTTAAATAAGTAAATGTAAAACAGAAAGCAAAAGTTAAATTTCCTACTGAAAAGACAAATATATTAGTTTCTTTTCAACGAACTTAAGCTTAATTTGCGCGAATACCGGTATTTTTAACAGAATGTTATTAATATAACATTGTTGTTTACTTCTTTCTAACTTGAAAAATACGTAAAATACGTGCACGAGTTAAAAAATGTAAACAACTTTTCTTCTTCTTTGTATCGGTCGCCAGCGATGAGCGTCAGATCCAGTGTCAGCCGCTAGTGCAATGTTCACGACGCTCGACGCTGGCGTCAAGGCTCTGATTGGCTGACGCTCGACGCTAAGCGTCATGTCGCTCTATTGTGAAAACCGCTTAAGGCGTGCAGTCTTTGCGAAAAAAACGAATTTCCTATGGAACTTTAAGTGGTGATCCTATTGTTTTATTTACGAAATCACTTTACTTAAGTCCAATGCACTACCCTTAAGTGGTTTCACATGTATTCGGCTAGTATATTTTCCGCTATAGCAGCCTAAAAACCCTGTTTTAACCCATTTTGACGTGCCCTAAAAGAGGATTTCTAATACGTGTGTTGTCTTGAAAGTACTTAAGGGCAGTCGTCTGAAGTGTGTGTTCTTTTCGTAGAGAAACGGCGTAAACACACGTGTATTAGTTTCGGTGTAAAACTTTTTCTTCAAACACGCTGCAATGCGATTTTATGGCAACGAGGCGGGCCCCTTAATGGCGCTGTACACTTCCGTTTTCAACGTCTTTATTTATTTTTATATTTGTACTTGATACATTTTTCTTATTTTATACATAAATTGTGATTAAATCTTCCTCTTAAGTAATTTTTGTATCTCTTATAGTTTTTGCGTGATGAGTCGTAAACGTCAAAATTTGCACTTTACGGTTTTATGCACGCAACTGAAACCAACTGACATACCAAACCGAAAAAATTCACAGAGTATAACAAATGATTTGACACATATAAAACAAAAAATAAAATATTTTTGCATTTAGTAAAAATGCTGAATTTTGAAATGAAATTTTAAAAATTTTAAAATTTTTTTAAAAATAAAACTATATAAATTTTTGTTTTAATGTGTGTCAAATCACAGCCTACAACATCATTATACACTGTGAATTTTTTCGGTTTGGTATGTCTGTTGGTTTTAGTGGCGTGAATAAAACTGTAAAGTGCAAATTTTGACGTTTACGATTCATTACGCAAAAACTATAAGAGATACAAAAATTTCCTAAGAAGAAGATTTAGTCACAATTTATGCCTAAAATAAAAAAAAAATATTTGGAACAAATATAAAAATAATAAAAGACGTTGAAAACTGAGGTGAACCGCGCCATTAAGCCAAGAACTCAGCTTCATGTTTCCTGGAAGAGACTGCTCATTTGTAGTAGAAAGTCCCTTTTGATCCTATACCTAAAATCTCATTTATTCTAGAGGTTATAGTTGCCTGTGGAGATTTAATTGGCCGCGTTTTATGGACATTTAAAGGTGACGAAATGATCTTAAATTCAATTTTATGGCTAACTGAAATTCCATGCTTTCTTTGTGTAACATATTTTAACTTTTCTCCCTGCTTCAGCTTTAAAGTTTACGAAATCTGCATCAGAAAATTATTTTTTGTTTTGTGGTAAATAGTTGCTCCTCTTTCGGCTGAAGTAAGCACAAGTATTCGTTTTGTACTTTGCTTTGATTAGCCTGGTCTCGTCCACATTATCTACACACACACACACACACACACACACACACACACACACACATATATATATATATATATATATATATATATATATATATATATATATAAATTGATGTTCCTATATAGGAATGTATGTGTATGAATGTATGTATGAGTTCGATAAACTCAGACACAATTTGACAGATCACCGTGAAACTTGGCACATTTATGTATATTTTCATGGAGAAGATTTTAATGAAATATATTCTAATCTAACTCGCCGCAAAAAAAAAAAAAACATATTTTAGCCGTTTTCGGCTGCTAGAAAATATGTTTCAGTACTTACTAGTGAACAAGAAATGGGTATACACACATTAACCTTTCTTTGAATGCTATTCCTAAGCAAGTTTTAGGCCCGAAGGCCAGCACACCCTCCTTCCACCCGCATTGAAACTGTACTCGGATGAGTGAATCAATGCAGCTATTCCTAAGCAGATATCACTCATGTGCGATGAGCAGTTTTCGAATAATCTGGTAACGGCCAAAGCTCTGAACACCACTCGGCACCCTGGGCAGACGGCCACCTTAATGGCATGTTACAAAAATGTTTAACACTTGATGAAAACAGTTGTTTTCCACACAATGTTGACATTGCATGCCATTATCACTTTATAGAGTGTTACCTAATTAGTTTAGAATATGTTGCCGACAGTGTTGGGAACCAATGTTACCAAACAATTTTCCAGCAGAATTTCAAACGCATGTTACGGGTGTTGAGATTCTGAAAATTCGTTATCATTAGGATCATGACATTTTTGCGAAAATAATTTTGCCCCTCTTTGTTTCAATGCCTTACGCGCATGTACTCATGCTTCATGGTTATTGGCAGCGTGTCTTTGTGAAACGACGTCTCTTTCTACTGTGCCAATCACAATAAGGTTACAGCAACACCACACGTCTGTAATTTGCTGGTAGAACCTCAAAACACATAAGAGTCAAAACATCCAATCACTGTCTATGAAGCAGAATTACAGATGTGAACGTAAGGCACTGAAACAAACTGGGACAAAATTATTTTCGCGAAAAGTTCATAGTCCTAGTTATCATATATTTATGTGGAGTTACAGTAAATTGCTAAACGCTATAAGGGGCACAATTTTGAAGAAGTAATAATGTATTTGGTTATATTAAATTATGTATGTATGTATGTATGTATGTATGTATGTATGTATGTATGTACGTATGTATGCATGTACGAATGCATGTATGTATGCATGTATACATGCATGTATGTATGTACGTACGTATGTATGTAAGTATGTATGTATGTATGAGATCGATAAACTCAGATAACATTCGATCGACCACCATGAAAATAGGTATACATGATAGATGTATACATAGATATCTGAAAACGGAGAATATCTTCATATTTTTGCGATACACATTAGATGTAAACCTGTAACCGGGTTCATAGTGTCTTGCTAATATTGGCAGGACAGTTTGCCGGGTTCTGCTGGTGTGTGTGTATATATATATATACGGAATGTTGGTATTTAAGCTTGTATGTTAAGAGATTCAAAAACTCCGAAACCGTTTCACCAATCACCATGAAACTTAGTACATATACGAATTTTTTCACGGAGAAGGTTATTATGCTATCCATTTTACGCTAATCCCCTAACTCGTTACTAAATAGCGCTGCAGCACATCAACTATTATACCTAGTTTCCCCGACTGGCATATACGGCATAGAATATATATATATATATATATATATATATATATATACACTCACACACACACACACACACACACTGGCGGGACGACTGCCTAGACCTGCTTGTTTATTGTATTATTAAATGCCAAAGTTACAATTATGACATTCGTGCTTGGCCGTTAAAAGCAAAAACTTCAAACTAGAGCACATAGATGGTGCTTTGTAGGTAACATTTCAGCGTCATTGACTATTCGAAGACATGCTTATGATTTCTCAACGAAAAGTTTTTGTGCCATTTTACAAATGAAACATTTAATTAAAAATACGATATTACAAATATGTATTATATTGCATTTAATTTTCATTTACAAAATTTGCCAATTATGTCTTTAAACTTTAAAAATGAATATTTTGTTATACTAAAGTTTTAGTTCGTTATGTTGCAAAATTCGTCACATGACTACATAAAAACGTCACAATTATGACTCCGACGACTAATTATATAAAACAGTAACTGGTTCCCGCTAATTTGTTAGCGTGTGACCTACTTTATTCATATTATAGGCTAAAATTATTTTATTTCAATTCAAGACTTAGAGCGAACTCTGAACTAAAAATTCATAAAGGGCGTTACTTACTATGTTTTACACCTGATAACACTGTTTCTCTCTGAATGTCCCTTAACATTATTTATTGCCGAACCCCTCAATTGGTTTTCGTAGAAAAAAATTTTTTTCATTAAATTTAAATTTTAATATTTTTGGGCACCCAGTTCTGCCCCTATACCCCATTTTGACTCGCCTTCCTCCAAAGTTTTTTTTGCAGCTTAAAACTTTACGGACGCACGCACAACTCATCAAAGTTTTATAGGTTTTTTACTAAGTTTTTCGGGTGTCCAAATCTGCCCATCTACTCCGCTCTGCCCCCTTGCTTAGAATAATATTTCAAACAACTTACAAAAGTTTATTAGTTTACTAATTTTTTTTGTATCCTGCTTTGTCCCTCTACCTCGTTTTGCCTTCCCCCGCACATTTATTTACAGAAAATTCATAACAGTTGGATGACTGGTATAGAACCGCATAGAAGACGAACAAACAATAATTTTTATGACATTATCTAGCAGTCCGCCTGCAGCACTGCACGCGTGTAATACTCGTAATAGCGAGTATTTACTTGAATTGAAGGACTTCTTTGTATGCAAGATTAGTTTCTCGGCCATCAAGTGTTAGGATAACTAAGCTGTAGGTTGAGCTTACTCTGCAGCTGGCTACGGATCTATAACTGCCAATATTAACAACTGTCCGGGACCATATTTACAGTCATAGCAAAACAGGTCTTGAAATGAAAGAGTATTTGGATGGTATAAGTAGTATACGTAGTATGATAACTCGATTAAATTTAGCGCGGTTATTGAAGACAGTGCCCTCAATACGTACCGTCTAAAGTTATTTAAATATAAATAAAACATCCCGTTACTGGGCACATAGAGGCTGTACAACCATATGTAACGGTATCATTGCAGAATGTTAACTTACCTATAAATTATTTCTCTAATGCTATACTTGAGAGGTTTACAAAGATTACATACCCCTCACCCAAACAAGTATTTGAAAGTTATTTTCTCATAATAAAAAGTCAACTAATAATTATTCGTATTTACGTAAGCATTATTCTGAAGGAAAAAAAAATAAAATAAAAAACTCAATATCTTAACTGGTTGGGTAGATATCATGGGAACGAAAATAAATTTTGCGAATTTTCACCTTTTTAGTGATAGAACTTTTCAATATCTTACCATCACGTGCTAAACATTTGTATAAGTATCCAACTGAGGTGAAAATCACAACTCATTGCGTCAAAGTGTAATCGACGACTTATTTGAAAATGTTTTCCATTCATTCAAGCATTTACATATTTACCATTAAAAAACCAAAAAGTAACTTTATAGCTAGATGGCTCCGATACCACTCACGAAAAAAAAAAAAAACTTAATACACAATTAAGGCTATTGCATAGACGTCATTTTAAGTGGGAACCGTAACGATAGCCCTTTGATTTAAAAATATTTAGACGATTAATTGAAAACTCCTTTCATATCCCCTTAGGTGTCAAATTTCGAAAAATAAATAAACTATATTTAAAGTATTTAAGTAAGCAACAATCTTAAGCAAAAATTGCGTCAATATCTACAAATTCAGTAAAATCGATATATTATAGCGAAAACACATTTTACCTTTTTTTACATCATTGGAGTCGAATTTGGAAAATATTCTTAAATATAATTTCGAACTTTACGTAAACATTATTCTGAAGCAAACAGCACTTCGGTATCTCGACTTGTTTGATAGTTATAGAAGAATAATCGGAAATACATTTTAGGTCTTTTCATCACCTTAAAGGTTGCATTTATGAAATCCCTTATAATGGTTAATATGCATTTTTATGATTGACCCATTAAAGTAAAATTCAGGACGGTAGGCCGTCGGGTTCGAGCTATGTAGACGAATATTATAAAACACATTTCACCTATTTTCATTCCCTTATTCGAAACATCCCTTCTTAGTTATCGCCTACGGTCAAAAGGGAACCCGCACAAAATAATTTTACATTTCTAGTTCCAGCGGTTTGGGCAGCAGTTCGATATGTCATTAATTAATTAATTAATTCAGTAAGTCAATCAGTGTTCTCATTTATAGATAGATATATGCAACCAAAATAAGTTTTATTCTGTGAAAATTTTACTCTTTTAGGAGTAAACTTACTGACTGAAACTCTATAAAATATAAAATAATGAGCTGTGAGGAATCAAATGACCATGACCCCCTGTTTCTGCTTTTTCCGCGTTAATTATTTTTATTACTAAAAGAGGGCAAATATGAAAAATCTATTTGTAAATTTTGTTTAAAAATGTCTTCTTCATGTTGGCTAACTGTTTGAAGAGTCAAAACACGTTAGTTTAAAGTTTTTATGAGATTATCGGCATTTTTGTTAGTTGTCTCATTAGTCGAAACCGCATAATTTGTCTTTAAAAAACTATTTTTTTTCACGGCAAAAACCACTTTAAACAGAATTTCCAAACAGATTTGCGATATCTTGTCACGTTTAAGATTAAACATAATTAACGGATAAACAGAACAGCAGATACAGGGGAGCATGTCAGTAAACATTACGAATTTTTAAAATTTCTTCCTAATACAAAATTTGACAAGATTTATTTTAAAATGTTTCAGTAGGGATCTAGTTATTAACTTTACATTTCACTACGCACGTTGCATTCGAAATATTAAAGCATAATTATGGCATATTTAAGCTAATTTAAAATTAATGATAGTAACTCTCTTTAGCCATGTAATAAAGACTAAATAACTCCTAGTACCAAGTTAGTCTAATGATATACGCATTTAAGTGTAAATTATAACGTTTCTCTTAAGAAACATGGGCGGCAGTTCGTCACATTCTTCATTTATTACACGAAAGGGATAATTATAACAAAAGAGTTGACACAGCCTCTTAAAACACGAAAGTACAGGTGGTATAAACGAGACCTAAGAAAGTGCGGAGTGATGTTGAGACACGTGACGCAGGTGTCGTTAGGCGCTGGAAGGCGATTGTTTACAGCTTCCAAGAAGTAATTGCCGCGCAAGGGCGAGCGTGTTTGTTCTGGACCAGAGTACTCTCAGTCTCTTAAAGAGCATGGCGGCGCCGCTGCCGGCAACAACCACTCAAGTGCCTCGTCTAGCCACAGCAAGTGTCCATCTTCTAGACTGCCTTGTTCTGCAGGGGATACATTATAGGCCGTGCTTAAGAGAAGTGTGTGCTGGTATCAAATATCTGCGTTTGCCGCGTGTGGGCTGCAGAGCGGAGCCAGAATACCACATTCTGCGAGAAGCGTATCGCCTCTATTCACAGCGCGTTAAAATGACGTGCAACGTTTTCGTTGTAGTCTTTTTATGATGAAACTTATAACATTTTATTTTTTGATAGTGTGGAATAAAGGCCAACGCATCCAAATAGTTTGCATTTAGCGAATTTAATTGTTTTATTTTATTTACAGCTGCCTAAAAAAGTTGTTTTTAGCAATTTTGAGAGGCCTGAAAATCATGTTTCTAAGACGTGTGCTGAATTGTTTCAAGTATTGAAACATTGTTCCAAACGTGTATTGTTTCCGCAGATAAACGTAATATTAATAAGTCGGTTTCGCTTAATTAAGTACATGCGTGACAACGCTACAACACTGTAAACGTGCTAGTCGAGGAATTCAATTAAGGGTGTTCAAATTGTGTAAAATCGACATTTTATGTTTTCATGAAATATTGTTAGTTTTGTGAGTTAAGTTTCCTCTCACGAGTCACGAAACAATTTTACCTCGCACAGTTTTCTCATACCGGTGCGTCAAAGTTAACATTTGCATTTTATACTGCCATGCACATCGTGAAAACCAGTCAACTCACTCAGATGAAATAATTCACACTAAAATAACATGCCATGGGCTGTGTGACCTAACATTTATAAACCCACAACTTAAAATTTTGCATCTCTTTTTTAAATAATCTCAAAATTACAGGTAAAAAGTTGCAAATCCAGCAGTTTTTAAAATACAAAGTTGTACCCTGTGCCCGTGGCACATTATTTCACTGAGAATTATTTCGCTGGAGGAAGGCAACCGATTTTCACTAATTAATTGCATGGCAGCGTAACATGCAAATTTTTACTTTGACGCACCGTTATGAGAAAATTATGCGAGCTAAAATTGTTTCGTAAGAGGAAAACTGTACTCACAAGTATTGTCTACGAAACTAATACTATTTTATAAAAATATAAAATGTTGATGTTAAATGCACTGCTACATGAAGTAAATTGTCACCATATTCAGTTTTTTTAGATACATTGAGCATTTTTAAATAGTTTAGCATATTGCCCGCAAAAACTAATTTCAGTGTAAATTATTACATTCGAGCAAGACACTTGGTTTTTGTTATTAATATGTTCTCGTAACTTGCAAATTTTGACTTTAAAATGTCACTATGGGAAAACTATGAGAGTTAAACAATTTTTACGAGTGGAAAATGTAGTCACAAGTAACGTCTATAAAGCCATCACTATTTCGTGCAAATATAAAATTATGAATTTTTGCCACGTGAACGCCCTTACATGTTAAATTGTATTCGGCGGAGCTCATTCGCCTTTTGCGATGTCGTTTTCGGGTGAAAACAACAGTCTTCAAGGAGAATAATGCTACTGGAATAAAAAATTGTTAAAAATAATGAGTGTTTCCGAGGTTATTTATTTATTTTGAACGAAAATACTTACTTGCTCACAGTTTTTAGGGTACCGAAAGATAATCCTTAAAGATGTTCAAGTGGTATAAAATCATAATTTTATATTTCCGTGAAATAAACGGTATTTGTGAGTACAGTTACCTCTTACGAAAACATTTAAATTCGCATATATGTATTTCTCACAATAGTGCGCCACCTTTAAAATGTGCATGTTGCGCTGCCAAGGCAATAGTGAAAACCAGTTGAATACTCAAATGAAGTAACTCACAGTGAAATAACATGTGGTAGGCTACGTACCCTAACGTTCATAAACCCACAGCGTAATATTTTGCATCTTTAAAAAAAATCGCAAAAGTACAAGAATTCAGAATTTTTTAATTTTGTCAGCGTGAACTTTTAATACAAGTTTACTTAGCTTATCTTGTAACGAAAAAATATAATAGGAATATATTTCATTGGGCAGGATAATTTATTGAGAAAGATACAAACACAATATCAACAAGAAAATTTTAATTAAAAAAATTTTCAGCAACAAAATTTGGAGCTGTAGTAAGCTTTTACATGTAAAACACAGATGAATGTCGACAGTGGTGTATAGCAAAATATACACTACCGCCTTCGCTTTAAGTACGTCGGCTCACAAGTGCTTATCGTGTGCATTGAGTTTCTCTCAAAGAAGTTAACGGTACAGTTCCAACTGCTGAAGTGGAAAATTTACAAAACCACTTTAAAGAACTTGAAGTACCAAGGCGCAGAAGAAAGCTTTGTGTTTTGAAATGATTTATGGTATTTCGTCTTTCAGTTATAATATATACGGAGTTACGCGTAATGAGGAAGTGTCCATATTGTAGTAAATTATTAAAAATTTTAAAAATATTAAAAATTCCACACTGATTCTGATTTCAGAAAAAAAAAACTTTTGGTTTGTCGCATTCAGTATTTTAATAATTAAGTTTAATATGTCGACCATTAATAATATCAGTGTATTTATATTAGAATTAAATCGTAAAGCTTTCCTTTAAATATTTTGTAATTTTCCCCGGATAGATTTCTAATTTTAAGTCACTGCGCAGTAGTGCGTTAGTTGCTCAGGTAGCATCTCCTTAGGCGTTCGATTAATATTGTTGCGCGCTGACACGAGCACGCATTCTGATGGGTGCGGCCTGGAAGTTACCATCCGAGATTCAGAATTTGACGAGAAACTGCTGCGAGTTAATCTAAACCGAGCAATCAATCATCTATAAATCGCCTGTGCTGTGGGCGTGCTTCGAACGTCCTTGTCTACGCTAGTATGGTAATTGCCAGATACTTTGCTTATCGGGAAGAAAAACTGCAGCTTTCCAACTGGCAATAGTAATTGGCTGTCATGTGAACGAGAGAGAGAGAGAGAGAGAGAGAGAGAGAGAGAGAGAGAGAGAGAGAGAGAGAGAGAGAGAGAGAGAGAGAGAACAAATCACGTCTTCTCTCACTCAGTGGAAGGTACCAACCAGTCAAGGTGTATTTACGCAACTTTGATGTATCGTGTTGCTTTTTATTACGTAGCTTCCATTGACAGTAATTTGACGGCCTCGGGAGAACACCTGAGGCTAACATGTGAAAGCGGTATTGCGGTAGTTCGCCATTATCTGTTGCATATATGTGGGTGAAGAGACAAACACAACACTGTGTCCTGAACCCGAGGAGGTTACATCACATTTCACCTCCTTGTCCGGGTATCGAACCCGGGACCCTTGGACAACTATTCAGGAACTCTATCCACTGAGCCAAGCGCTCGAAATTACTGTCAGCACATTCGAAATGTTCATTCCAATCAATAATTGTCGGTTTCTTCGCAAGTGTTTTAAGTGATTTCATTCGAGTCAGTAAATCGGTTTTCAACTGTTTCCATTACAGCGTACCATTCAAGTTTTAACTTTGACACACCATTATGAGAAAACTATGCGAGCTAAAATTGTTTCATAAGAGAACGTTTTAGTCACAAATACCATCTACAGAACTAACAAAATGTAATGAAAGTATAAAATTGTCATGTTATATCACTAGAACACCCTTAATGCGATAGTATATTTAGTATTTGTTTTCAATATGTTTTCAAATTTTTCCAAGAAAGTATTTCAAAATATATGAAAATTATTAAGACTTTCATAAGAACATTCCGGTACTCGAATTTTAATGAAAGTAATAATATTGATAGTGATGATATGATAATATTAAACGTGGAAAATTATGGTATTTAAAAAATTTTTCGAATAAAAAAAAACAAAGTAATAGATGTAACGTGTCAATTAGTTTCAAAACATTTCCAAAAATATATTAAAAAAATTTTTTGCGCTCTATCCTAGCCACATACACAGTTTTGACACTGCTCTCTCTCTCTCTCTCTCTCTCTCTCTCTCTCTCTCTATATATATATATATATATATATATATATATATATATATATATATATATAAAGGAGATATACATTATGATGCGTCTAAAGTTCTAGCTATTTTACTAGCCCATTGGCTGTCTGTCTCTTGTTTGTATTTTCACCGCAGGTATCGGAATGACATATAAAAACATTTCTCTTTTAGAACTAGTTTTGTGTTTTTCCCCATATTTCAAATTAACCTTTTGTAATAAGATTAATAGTCAAAATAGCTAACTAGCTAACGATTAAAGCCTTGCTGCTGACGAACTAAGTATTAAAAGATGCGTAACATCGTTGCGTTGAAGTTATTTCAAGTAATTTTATATGGAAGTTAGATTATCTGATAAAATTCATTTGTTAAAGTTACGCGAAACAAAAACATAACACAGTAAAACTGTTATATATTTCAGTAAATTATAATATTTTACATATTATTAGTAAATTATTGTCAACAGAACCCAAACAAAATCTTCAGAACTTGACGAAAGAAAATATTTCGGCCTTTATTATAAACCGGGAAAATTCTGTTATACAGTATTTAAATCCCGATAGAGACACGCATAACTCTTTTGATTAATAGAAGCGAGCCGACAACAGGAAGACTCCTGGCCAGTTCCGAATCTTGCGCGTAGAGACTGTGCTGTGTGGAGTGTGCATCTCTGATTCGTCCTTATCTCTCCAGCCCATGTTGACATCAGATGTATAAAATAGCTCTGGCAAGACGGCATTCCAAGCCTCTGCTGTGATCTCGTAAAAACTTGTGGGTGAAAAGGAACTAGAGAAGTACTAACTCTACACTGTTGATAGCCTGTACAAATTTGAGTTTTGAGTGCTCATGACACACACATTTGTGTATGTGTATCTATATGCATACGCACGTATATACATAGGCTACTGTTGTACTATGCTTGACTGTTACATTATTTAATTATTTAGCTTACGAGGCCGTGTCAGTGTTTCCGGCGTATATATGCAACCTACATTCAACCCTTATAAATCAAGACTAATTTTACGTTCGCTATGCCAATAAGAGTATTACTCATATCAACGTTATCTTCGCGTTTTATAAGATATAGCGTAATTCTTATTTTTGACGCGTTTGCCGAAGTCAAGTATAAAGAAAGGTTGCTACAAATTTTACAAAACATTTTATTTGTGTCACGTTGATAATGTTACAGTTTGTTATTCTTTATTTCGCAGAATCCAGCGAAAATAATATCAACTGTGTCTTTGATAGAGCGCAGACATAACGTTGATAAGTGTAACATTATTATTGCTATAGCGAACGTAAAATTAGCCTTGATTTATATGGGGTTCAAGCGGATTGCATACATGCGCCTGAAAAACTCACGGTCTCTTAAGAATACTAGCAGAGTAAAGGGGGTTACGTTGCTATGTTGTCACTCAGCTTACAAGGGGGGTTTTAGTTATTAATTGTTTGAGGTTGGCGTCATATAAATAAAAAACTAATTTAGGAAAGAACTTTATAAACTATTTAAATCACATTATACCATACAAGGTTAATCACTCTATACGTGGAAGGGCTTTAAGGTAACGCTATAAGAATAATTATAGTTAGTCCTGCCGTAATAGTTGTTGGTTACCGAGGGTAAAATATAATACATATCGTATAGGAGTATATCCGAGGGCCAGGATATCTCACACCGAAAACACATTTTATTATTGGGAGCCGTAAGACAATCTGCGTACCCCGAAGGATGATATGGAATAAGGCCTTACAATGGAGAAGAGCCGAGACGGGGACGGAGTAAACGGGAGATCTCCGAGGAAACCCACCGACCGGCCAACCACAGCGTCCGATACGATTCCCACATGGAAAAATTCGGGGACCAACCCAGCCGGGGATCGAACGCGGATCGCCTCCTTGCAAGGCGAGTGGTTTGACGAGTCGACCACGTTGCCGAGGCTGATGTTCTGTAGTGGTTACGGCGAGCGGAGCTGGACGTCCTGCTGCTTGGTGTTCCTAGTGACGATATCGAGCATACCAGCAGGCAGTTGTCGTCGGTAGTGTATCACGCCCCTTTATTGTGTCGTGGGTGTCAACTCGTTACCTCGCCGGAGTGCGGGATTTCACTGCCTCACTAAGCAGCGCTTAGTGTTGTCATACCTTGGCCGAATTGGCCGGTTGTAAACTATTTCAGACCAAGGCCTAACACTTTATGTTTGAACCAGGGAATTCTTAACAATATATACATACACATACACGTGTATGTATGTATGTGTGCATATATACATATATACATATACATACATACAGTTTTATACATAAAAATGTTGTAACACTATGCACACATTTTATCCAAATTATAGTTCTTTAAAAGACTGTGCACCTGGCATATAGACGGTGTTGTAACGTTTCGCGGGTATTCTTCTATACGAGGAACTGCTTAAGGAGCGTCCCTAGATAGGTTGCGTTTGTGTGTGTGTGAGGCAGGAGCCGTAAGGTTGCAGTTTACCGGCATATGTAAAACATTATCACTTCTCCGTTCAAGCCGCCCATAGTTGGCGTGCAGTGATTTACTATTATTCTCATTCCTACTGGATTTTAAACTCGACCACATTACTTTATTTGTGGGCAACATAATTCAAAGTCTAACACTTGTTTCTATAGTTTTTTTCGATTCAGGTTGTTATTCTTCCAGATACGGCAGCAATTGTTGGCCATTTTGAGGGGGCCAAAAATGATGTTTCTAATAAACGTGTCGCATTTTTAAAACTGTATCAACATAGTTTGAAGTGTGTATTCTTTTCATAGATAAACAAATATAACACTCGTTAAACAGTTTTTTCAAAGAAGAATGTTCGTCACTCGCTGCAACGCGCATGAAGCGTAGGTAGGGCCGACACCAAATTATTTTCCACTGATTAGAAGCTGTAGTATTTCTTTTACAAAATTGTAGGCCCCTTAACTTATTCGTTTTACGTTAATATACGAAAATAATACACACTACTGTAGCTCCGAAATTGCCACCTTAATTCGTAAAGTGCAAAACAAGATGCGTACGTTGGCCTTTACTTAATAGTATCCAAAATAGGATATTAGGATCTCAGCTTAAAGTCCCATAAGAAAAATACCACAACTATGTTAACCTTGCACGCCAGTTTGGCGCGCTGTGAGCAGAGGCGATACGCTTCTTGTCGATCGTGAGTGGCCGCGGTGGCCGAACGGTCCGACCATTCACCTCCCACCAAGACGATCCGGGTTCGATTCCCGGCTGGGTCAGTCCCGAATTTTCGCATGTGAGAATCGTGCTGGACGATGCCACTGGTCGGAGGGTTTTATCGAGGATCTCTCTCTCCCCAGACCTTTCATTCCGGCGCTGCTCCATACTTCATGTCAGCCCTCACCTCGATGTTGAGCACTGACCAAAAATATCTCTCTTATTCGTCGAGCGTGGTACTCTGGCTCTTAGCGCTCCGCTGTTCTCTAGCTTCAAACGCGGAAATTTTAAACTGGTACACAATACTCTTAAGTACGTTCCAGTGGTATAAATTCATAATTTGATATTTTTATGAAGTAGTGCTTGTTTGGTTATCGGTACATCTGGGTACAGTTTCCTCTTACGAAACAATTAGCTCTCATTGTTTTCTCATAACGGCGCGTCAAATCTAAAATTTACACGTATGAATAGTGCAAACAAGTAGACATACTCAAATAAAATAATTTATTGAGAAATTACGTGCTATCGGCTACGTAACCTATCGTTTAAAAACCCACAACGTAATATTCTGACTCTTTTTACTCAATCACAAAAGTACAGTATTTTTTAAAATACACACGTGGAGCACTGTGAGTTATTCAAATTTTAGGTTTCGTAGTAACCCATGGAACGTTTCTTGACTGTGAATTATTCCGTTTAAATAAGTCAACTTGTTTTCACTATTTGCACGGCAGTTCAACATGAAAATTTTAACTTTGCCTCACCGTTATGAGAGAAAATTATATAAACGAAAATTGTTTCGTACGAGGAAACTGTACTCACAAGTATCGTCTGCAAAACTAATACTATTTAGTAAAAATATACAATTTTGATATCAAACACACATGAACACCCTTAAGTTACAGATTGCAATTTTCCCATGAATTCCATTACATGTAGTTTGCGATAAATTTTGCACTTTTGAATAACGTCTTATCTAAAATTAAATTTAAAAAATAATATTTGTTATGACTTCAGACGTTAAAACTTTAGTTCGGTACAATTAGGACAATTTGATTGTTGCATTGGTTGTTTTGATTACATTAAAATTGAAAGGTTACTTCAAAAAATTTTATCAGAAAATAGTGACCAGGGTTTGAAAAGTGCTAACTTTAGACGAACCACCTATACTAACATTTGACCCCCGTGTGTATAGGCAATATATCTGCCACTCGTGGGCGTGAGATGCATGGTGAGGACAGCGGGAAGTCTATCTCGTGGGGGCTGTGGACGGCCCACCTGGTGGCTGTCGCAGGAAGCTCTTACAACCACAAGTCCTGTCTGTCTCACCTCACGTTAGTTGGGGGCATGATGTGGATAGAGGGGGGAAGGGGAGGGGGCACGGTGTTGACAAACCGCACGTGGCGGTCCCCTTGTCCTCGACGACTCGACTCATCTTTCATTCTCGGCTTCTCATCACATGAGAACTGAACTGCAGCAATCTCCAGTGGGTGACCTCAGGCTTCGGTGTGGCAACACTGCAAACAAGAGTCGCTTTATCGCTCGACCATGATACAAGGGACAGTCACCACCACTAGTTGCGCTTTATGTGCGTTACCAGAACATAGTCCAAGTAGGCCAGTGGAAATTAGTAGAAAAATAATATTTCAACAGGTCGGTAAATAATATTTCAACAGGTCCGTAGTAATTTCCTTCTTTACACTTAAAGAACTGTGATGCAAAAGGTTGTTTAATGTTAATAGACTAATTATTATTTATCAACAGCTTCAAACACCTCAGAACATAAAAAAAAAAAAAAAACAATTTATTTTCGAGGCTGGGGGGGGGGGGAGGCATGTGCACTTATTCGAGAGTACAGGTAAAATTTATATAGACCACATAAAGTAGCTTTTAGGAAAAAAAAAAGAATACGAATATGTTTACTATAACAGTTGAAATATAATAATACTGAAAAATAGAAATAAACGAAGATTAAAATAAGGTCTGCAGGGTCGGAAAGGCCAGGAGGAGTAAAAACAGAAGAAAAAAACGGCCACCCTTTAAAGTCTCGTTGTAAAAATGGATCGGCTGGAATCTTGCGTGCTAGATCATCACTTGGCTCTTTGTGACGACGTAACATTTAATGCGCGCTTCAAATGTCTCCCTTATAGGTCCGTCGATTCTGAGTCTAACGCGCAAAAACGTTCTGGGTAGGCGGCGTCCTAAAGACGGCGTTTAAACAGCGGCAGGAATTTCCAAGTGCTTGTCGCCTCGTGCGTGTACGTTAGACCAATATTGCATGGGGCCAACAAGAATCTTTTACCAGTTCGACAGGTCTTCAGTTCACGTAGGAATGGGTTGGAAGTTCTTAGGAGGGGGAGGGAATTATTTCGGCTTAAATTAATTGTTACAGTGCATCAAGTGAATGCATTTTATCATATTTTGAGAAAAACATTGTACTTTCATAACACTCGACTTCGAACAAACGTGATATGTAAATGTGCTAGTTTCTATATCTATTTCACCTTATCAATTACTTTGCTTTCTTTGAGTTGTCACAATTGTTCAAAATTGCCCATTAAACTATTTAAATTTATGTGTCACGAAATTTAAAACAAGAGTTCTTTTTTTCTCTTTTCTTAACGTTATGGCAAAATCTCATTATTTTACACAAACACTTTTGACCCTTGTTTGCTGTTGCATTGTCTTCTAAAATGTTCTAAATGATGCCCTTTATCGCCCTCTTAAATTTCAGTTGTACCAACGCGGCTCTGACTCACTGAAACAGCCGTAGAAAGCTTTATCCCGAAATCTTCCGCACAGAAACATAAAACTACCGGGATTGTCTCAGTGTGTCAACAGTAAAGGCTGTGATCTTCAGAGCGTCTTATATATATAACCCTGTTTTGTGGATTATTCATGAATGACAAGTTTTCCCTTGTATCATTGGCACAGTAAAAATAGCGACGCCTCTGTGAGAATACATGCTGACAATAACCGTGAAGCAGAGCTGCAGGGGATGTGAATGTATTGCACTGAAACAAGATGCTGTAATAATTGAGAGACGGTTGTGCAACAGCTCCAGCTTAGCTGCCTAATGCACTCATGTCCCTCGCCATATCCTAGTTTGAACCGTATATGCAGCTGCATGGCCAGTATAGCAAGGGAGCACAGAAGATGGCTATATCACAACGTTAATTGACAACAACGATATTTTCACCAAATACATCCAAAACTGGCAAGAATCCTTTTTATATCGGCTTCAACATCAGAACACGAAATTAATACAATTTTTATTCTGAAGTCGACGGCCTCGTTCATTACCGTCTTCATATTGTAATGTTTGTTACAATAGACATTCAAAATTCATGTTACTTTCTGCCAGAAGACAAGACTTCGAATGGCTGTACACTCGTTCGATGTTCTCCATTGGCCAAAACTGTCGTGGTTTGCTAAGGAGAATGGATCTGACAAATAATGTAAATATTTCATGGCAGCGTGACCACCTCCAGTAAAGCGGTAACACACTGTTATGATACTGTCTGGCAAACCGGACAGCGAGAGGTTCGGCCAGCAATGAGGCCATAGAGGACGTCTATGGATGCGTTGGGAGCCCTTGTCAGTGTGGGGGTAGGCATGCGATGCGACACATTGTCTATGTCAAGGTACCTGAGTACTCTGGTCGCCCTTCTGAAATGAGTCATGAGTGCAGTTATTTTTGTGTCCGAGATAATTGTCTTTTTCGTTTTTCTGTTAATTGCTATATACTACTACTCCTCGAGTATTTTCCTTACTTAGTTTATATTTTATCTGCATTTTCTTCTGACTGCTTAGGCCTGTATATTTTTTATAATATTTATGTTACAACTAGTATACTTATCACAGTGAGCCATATGTTCAGCTACAAATAATAATTAAATAATAAATAATCCGGTATACGCACACACAGTGATCCATAGGTACATTAAAAATAATGTAATAGTAAAATAATAAATGTTGCAGCCTGCGCGCACACAGTAGGTTATATTAATGAATTTTAACAGTAATTTATTGATTAAATAATTTCTTTGTAGAATATTTGACAAGTTTATATAGTGACGGCATCTCATAGTACACAATAATAATTTTAACATTTCTACTGAGCTATATTTCAATAGAGGCAGACCAATTTCGGTACTTAATTCAAAATTTTATAAATAACATATATAATACGGACGGAGAGCACTTCTATAGAACAGTAATAATATGGTTTACTACAAATTCAAAAGACAACCAAAGTAAAGGAAATAGTTATTAGTGAAAAATAAAAAATAAATTTATTTGTGCTATCTCTAAGACAATATGTTTAAGTTTCAGAATCCAAGGACAGTAATTGCAGACAGCAACCAAGCCGAGAATCGAGATAAAGTCCTCCGGAGGCACCGTCACCGTCGACAACACCAATACCAATGCTACCATCACCAACTACAATGGCTAACCAGTCCTCATACAAGGTCCTTACAGTACACTTCAATTCTCTCCATTGTCACGGTAAATTTGACACAAATTTTCACTACTAATACACAAGATCGACCTTTACAGATTCAAACACACAGTCACACTTTTACACCACACATTCACGCCTCACATAACATACACATGTTCGAATTTTATTTTATAATAAATATAATCTGTTCCTTAAAGTGAAAAAAGAAAGCTATAGCTATTTTCTTAAAGAATTCGAATTCTAATTGAAAATGAATTATCAATCAAAAATATTAATATTGCAGTCCACAAACAAAAAAATGCATATCTAAATAGCAAAGTAATCATCAATAGTTTAATTTGTTCTCAATACAGTTCGCTTGTAAGAAAAAAAATACGTCAATAACTTTTGTAAATTTAATAAAAGCATTTATATGTCTGTATACCTAAAATACAAGTAACTATAAAATCTAAGTAATTGATAGTTAGAGTTTTGTGAATATAATAACACAGTAGAAAAACCTGATTTTTAAAAATAAAGACGAACACTACAGCCACTATTACAGTTATGTATAAAAATATAAATTATTATAAAAAGATCATAGAAGTGTCTATTTGAAGTTAATGTAAAAAAATTAAATTTATGTACACTTTATTTTGCAGGCAGAATATAAACATAAAACGGCCTATAAAACATTGTAAACATTAGTTCTTAGGTATACATAGTTTAATTCAAATAGCATAAGTTTTCCTGTATTCCGATCCAAACAGAGTTGAAATTTAGGGGTTAGTATGCAGCTGCAATTATTTCTGTTTTAATTCAGATTTGTTTCAGAATACGATAATTTTCACATGCACTTCTAAATTTTAACTTCCCATCGTATTCCAGTATCCAAATCCCATGCCATGGCCATCAAAATTTTAGTAGTTTATAAAAAAACAGATAAGACTGAAACTGTACACAGAAAATCAAATGTTATTAGGTAGTAGTTAATAGTATATGACAGTATGCAATCTTGTAATTTCTGGTTTTGTAATATTGCATTCTCTTTCAGCAAACTTATTGTACACATAATACTCCATTTGTAAGAGGGGAGCGATGTTGTTTTCAATTATTATTACTTTCCAATTGATAATGATAAATGTAATACTTTGCCTTTTTATAACTTATATGTAATATGGACAGTTTTTTTTAAATTTAGTTGCCACATATATACATAACATTTAGTACAGCTGGCGCGATTCACGATACCACACTCGTTGTGTTTGCCGCGGTCGTGTGGAAGAATTATGCACGCCTTGCACAAGTTCAAGAACACACCGACCAACCTTAGTTCAGCAGAGTACAGCTGATGCTTGTATACAGACTGTCAACTTCAAGTAGGCTGTTCCTTCACCTTAGTTATCTATCTTTTTTTCTAGTTAGTCCGTCTAAGTAATTCCTATCTACATTGAAGAGTTTGACCACCATCTCCATATTCCCACTGCCAGAAAAATTTCCAAATTTGAGTCCAACTTTCATATCAATCTCGGACCGGCCTAAAGATTCGGGGACGTATCTTCTTCGTAAAATGGGGGGTAATGTTATGCTATTGTCTGGCAAACCGGACAGCGAGAGGTTCGGCTCGCTATGAGGCCAGCGTTGGAAACCACGGAAGACAGCAACTCACCTCACCCCCCTCGTAGTGGCGCAATAATGAGGGCAAGCACGCCGATATATGGCACTGTTACCAAGTAAACGGGGTCTGTCGTCGGGCTGTTGTCTGGCTATCGTCCATCAGCACTCATCCGATCAACAGCGGTCCAGTTCTCGGCCGGGGCTCGTGGGTCGAGTCCCGGTGGGTGCGTGCTCGTCCGTCGATGCCGTCTCATCAATCCAGCTTCGGTAAGGTCGTCAGATCGAGTTATGTGGCAGCAACCCTCAACGTAACATAATATATTAATAATAAGTAATATTGCGCTCCCCTCCTAAATTAGTAGAACACATTGTAACCGTCTTGTATTCAGAGAACCTGCCATTCTATTAGAGTAAACGCCCGTTTAACCATAGCTGTCTTTAAGTCATTTAGCCCTCAATAACATCTAAATAAACCCACAGTGTAGGTACCATCTGAGTGAAACCCTCCAAATTACTTAAATATACAGTTTTGTAAGAACACGTAACTGACATCACGTAGAGGATATTGGCCAATGTTATCACATATTTTACTCAGGTTTATACAGGATGACGAAGTCTAACCTTTTACCAAATAATAACGCGGACTCTACAGTTCGCTATTTTTGACATGTTATTGTTAAAAAATACAAATAAAATAATTTTTTTAACATGCGTTTGCGTCGGTGCATAATTTAAGGCGACACCCGGTAGTTTTAAAGCGATTAAAAAAAAAAAACATGATTTTCATATCCAGTAATTACAGCACTGTTTTGTTACAAATAAATCGTAATTAGTACATAATTTTTGGGAGCAGTAAATTTTATAGTTTTTCAGATTTTCGTACCCAAAGAATCACCATTTTTTAAAAAATGAAAATAAGCAAAAAATCTAACTATTTTTATAGAAAAAACGGTGCAGTGTTTCGGAAAATGATGCGTCTTATGTCTGCTCTTAGTCTGGAATTTGTTTGAAAGTATCCCGTTAGAATATAGTTTTCTGTTTTTTGCACCAATATGAATAAAACTACCTAGCATGGACTTACGAGTGAGTGGTAGATAAATAAATGCTGAAATCATCAATTGATTTCTACACTTTTTTCGAAGCCAATATTGGTAAAATACTCAATGACAATCCTAGATAATGGCATTTGCCAACTTTATGAGTTTTATCATGAATTACTAATTTGTTACGGGTGATCTCTTGCGCCGCAGTTAAATGAACGAGGTTCCGGCCTCAGAAGTTCGTAACACTGGAAACAATTTTTTTTAAACGCTGGCTAAAATTATTGTCTAGGATTACTATTGTTTAATTTTCGCAAATTGGCTCCAAGAAACCTGCAGTTATAGATTGGTGCTTTTAGCCCTCTTAAACACGTTATTTAATTATATCATGAATTTTTCGTTACATAACTTTTCTCGCTGTGTGTCCACCACTTCGGCAAACTTCAGTAATGATTCGTATGTCCTACACAAGTTATGAGAGCCTGGGTATGTCACTATTAGGCTCTGCCCTACCTGACTCTTCCACTTACCACCCACCAGCTGCTAATAAGTTGCAGCGTTGCCACGTCGTCTCATTCTTTCTTCACAAGTGGGCACACTTCAATTTAGCGATGATGGTTTTCACAATATTCATGTAAATTTTCTTGAAAACTAAACGTCTGACACAGTTCACTTAACGGCATTGTTAAATGATTTTGAACACAGAACTACGCGATTCATTTTATAGCAATGAATATCATGACAGCCTGTGTTGATGGCTTTCGTATATGAGAAAATGTAAATAATTCTTGGCAATGCTTCGTTCAACGGCTTTGAAAAGCAGTGATTATTATTACAGTCGCTGACTTTGCAGCTATTTGTTTCAATGCCTTACGTGCACATCTGCAGCTCTGCTATGTGGTTAACGGCAGAATGTTTTTGTGCAGAGAACAATGTTACTACAACACCACACGTATGTTATTTGCGGGTAGATGCCCAAAACGCTGAGAGTTAAAATCATCCAATCACTGACTATGAAGCAGAGCTATAGAGGGGCTCGTAAGTAGAAACCGGAAAAATTCGCGTGTTCCCTGACCTGCAGGTTAGCCTCCAGGAACATCTGTATATTCAAGTAGACATTATCTACTCACTGGCTGCTCGATGACGCAGTGATATGGGCCTGTATTTAGTTGCTTCTGTACTATTAGCTAAGAGACTTACAACAAGTGTCAAATAAGTCACGGCCCAATTGTGGAAGTGGCACCTACTTACAGTTGCTGTAATTCTAGAATGGGGCAAACAAAACGCGAATTTTTCGGCATTTAAACAAATTCGTGCAAAATTCCCTTCACCAAAAATTAATGGCACTACGTTAATGTTAAAGGCTAAATTTTTTTTTTTTCATTCAGCACTAGAAAATATGCTCAGAGATCGTGGTTTTACGCAACTCTTTGAAATACACCCGTGCAGTCAGGTGTCGTCACACATCTTTGCTGAAACCAAATAGTCAGTAACATTTTGTTTGATGTTTTTGAGCGGTGACCGATTTATGCCCCAGCACGTACAAATGTCTGACTATAGGAGGTTGCGTAGGAACGGACTAAATCGAATCAATGGGGGAACGGTTTATTTTTTTTGGAGGGGGGGGCGGTAGCGGTAGTTTTATGGGGAAGGGAGAAGCGCGAGGAAAGAAGGGCTTAAAAAAAAAATATATATATATATATATATATTTGCATTCTCCGTTAGCTGTGTTAGTTGCATGAAAATGTAAAATAATACTACGCTTTTTTTGCCTACAATAACGAGAAAACTTCAGAGAATAATAATGTGACAGTAGTTTTCTATCAATATTAAAGGTATTGTATACTATTGTGTGGAGCATGGAATACCCAGAATGCGAATACATCGTATGGATAGATAGAAGTAATAAGATATTGGAAATTATGAGAATTTAGTGTACCATTCCACATGAATGCTTACATAAGTATTTTTTATTTCTATTTTCAATTTTTTGTTTTATTTTAACGTTATTGGTTGTTGTTAATTTTGTGCAGTGCTGTTTTGTTGTAAGAGCTTATGCTTTTTTCCATAATTTTCATGTGTTATGTACTGTACAACCTCAAATGTAACCTATTATTAAAGTTGAGAATGAATGCAACAAACCCATTCAAGTTACTCCTTATGTTATATAATTAAGTATATAAGCAGTTTTTTCTACTGTATGGATTTTAACACGAAGCTATAAGCAACTTGTTAGAACGACTTATGATGTAACGTGTCTAGATAAAAAAAAATCTTGCCGGAACATTTTCAGAACTGTTTTCGAGAAATTCTTGCGGAACGTTATAAAATAGGGCAAGTGGTCTGTTAGGTAGATAGTAACACGTAGAATGACATTTTTGTTATATATTAATGGAATGAAACGTAGTGTTTATTTTAGTGGGTATTTTAGGACTTAACTTTACGATTACTAGTGCATTCCGTACGCCGTTTGGCTGTTGGTGTGCAACAAAGGGCTTGGATTTTGTTCACTGGTTACATTTTAATAGAATAATTAACAAAATAATTTAAACATATTAAAACGAGCTCGTTCAGCTACAAGAAAATTATCACTTCTTCAAGACAACTTTTGTACAGTGCACATAGTTTGTTCCAATAATAAGGTATTCTGCATTCTAAATGACGCTGTACCTGACTAAAATACGATGCTGAGTAAAATTATTAATAAATTTAAAAGTATATTTAACACAATTTAATAACATTTAAATACTTAATGCTAATACAAATGACACCCAGTACACCTATGCATTCTCAAGACGATGCGGTATTTTACAAAATATATTTTATTAGAAATTCTACAGTTTCACTGTTGCACGGAGTCTTTAGTTCGCTTTATGCTGAACATCCTGCTGGAATTATCTGGATTCTTGTTCCTTCACTTATCTGTCTATAGTGAATATTTAATTTAAATTCCTTGCGCTAATAAGTAATACATTGCGCAAATTGTCGTATCCTACAACAATGAATTATACTCTCAGTAAAATGAACTTAGGCACCTTTTTAGCGAAGACAAGAGAATATTTCGCTATTTAACTTCATGCAATACGATAATCAATATAATACACTTTTTAGTTATTTCTACTGTATATGTTCAAAATTAAATACGATGATCAATATAATACAATGTTCAATTATCTTTGTGTGTTAAAAGTTGTAGACAAATATTAAAGATGTGTACGCGCGCGTATAAATTTGCTGCAGTTCACTTAGTTCCTTAACTCTGGAATTTAAAGTTTTATAAATCG
Organism: Medauroidea extradentata; assembly: GCA_003012365.1. Lineage (NCBI taxonomy): Eukaryota > Metazoa > Arthropoda > Insecta > Phasmatodea > Phasmatidae > Medauroidea > Medauroidea extradentata. Next base: position 64,501 of record PNEQ01077934.1, read on the forward strand.
TTTGAGACGAATAATTTACGTAGTATATTCATTCCCTCAAGTATTTAGTAACGAAGCAGAGTAAACAACAGCATAGTATACGAACGTTTATAACTTCGAAAGAGTTGTACTGTGGGAGTGCATGACTGTATGAAGCCTAACGTTGTTTCCGTGGGACAGCTGAACAGAATCAACTATGTGTACGTTCGTATTTGGCGAATTAAATGTGTATTTCAGTAATCAAAATATTAGTTGGTTGCAAAATCTATGAAACTTGTCAAAATTGGCTTTGTTGTTCTAACAAAATGTGTGTATAGCTCAACTTAACCCTCTAGTTGAAAATCCACTACGTGTTTGCCGCAAGCAGGCTGGGTCATACTGTGTATGAGAGTTAACTGGGGCGAAGACTGGACCGGCTGCTCGACTAGCGAGACATGCCTGTCGTCCTCCGGCCCGAGGAATGTATGAGGTGAGGTGAGAGTAGGGCAGCAAAGGAATGAAAAAGGCAGGGGAAACGAGAATATCCGGAGAAAATCCGTCGGCCAACGGCAACGTCCTGCATGTTTCCCGCATGGGAAAATTTCTGGACCGAACCCGTCGGGGATCAAACCCAGATTTCTAGGTGGGATGTGAGAGATCTGATGATCCTTCTCTTTTTTTAGTGCTTTGAACAACAGCAAAGCTCTCGTCTCACCACTGCTCATAACATCCCCGCCCCCTTTTTATCTTTTTAGTTTGGAAAATTCAAATGACACCCAATGATTTGTATTTTGTTTTAGTATTTTTTTTTTTTTTGCAATAGTAGGCTATTGTGACTTTTCGTAACCAGTCAAGAAAAACACAAACACCCAGCTCTTAACTCGGAAAGTGACAATAAATATCACCTCTCCGGTCAGGAATCGAACCCAGGACCCGTGTCCCAGTGGCCAGAAGTATTCACTGAACCAAGCGGTCGGACTCTCGACAATTGCTGCTTGTTGAGGAAACGAAATCAGTCAGGCATCCCATATATATATATATATATATATGTGTGTGTGTGTGTGTGTGTGTGTGTGTGTGTGGTTGACTCGACAATTTCGCGGTTACACTCCCATTCCACAGTTCTTTCAAAGATTTTAATATTTTATGGTTGTTTCGCAACATACAAACATATACAAGTGTCCACAAACAAGCGTATAATAAACACACCACGAGAATCCTGGACTAAATTGAAGACGAAAATAATAGTGGCAAAATGTTGTGCGATGACATTTTGTATTGTGGTAACATAGTACTGTAGTTAGTCCCCTCTTGCGCTTAACATGTACGTATATCTCACTTATCTCACTGCTACATTTCTGACCTGCAAATTATGAATGCAGGTTAAAATTCCGAGCAATCCAAACATGATTCTACGGTTATTTGATTAACATACATACAATAATGCCGGTACGTGGAGCGCAAGAGGGTACTTTCTCCGTACAGTGTTGCCGCATTATGCACGTAAAATGTCGTCGTACAACATGTTGCCACTTATACATTTTGTCACCAATTTAGCCAAGGATTCGCGTGGTGTGCTTGTTATGATGTTGTTTCTGGACAACCTGTATGTATACGGTTGACTGTACTCTATGTGGAGTGGTGATCCTGAAACCAGAGTACTTGTAGCGTACCTCGATGCTCTGGTGTCGGCCTCACTTCAAAACGAATCAATTACTCTTGTACCTTTGATAGAAGTTAGAAGGCAAGTAGGATGGGTATAGGGAGGGGGATACAAAAAGTCAGTTGGTGCCGTGCTGCGGCGCGTGTTCAGACAAACGGCCCGGCCATGTGTTTACATATGAATGCACAAGGAGCAGCGGGTAGGCGGGCGATCAACGTTCTCAGAGATGGGGCGAGATGTCGGCGCTTCTGAATACCGGCCATACATCACCGGCACAAGTGGAGCCTTTCTTCGGCCGGACCTCAGTGTCCCCACCTTGGCGGGATGAGCCGGCCAGTCAAGGTCGCGCCCTTTAGGGGATTGGAGAATGGAAAACCTAAAAATTGTTAAAAACTCTACATGGTGCCTTTTGTAGTGGCCACGGTGATGTGGTTATCTGTGTAAAGTTACATGTTGGTAGTTGCAACTGTATTTATGATGAGTTTGTTAGGACTACAGAAATTCATACACATTTCAGAACATCAGTTCTTGAGCACGTGTTTTGTCATATCATTGTCAATGAGGAAGAGAATGATACTAAAAGCTTTACTAAATTTCTTGATGTACTTTTATTACTGATTTAACCAGTCAGTAGTTGCCAAGAACAAAGCAATGTTTTGTATTGGTATGACATAAAACACGTGCTCACAAACAGGCATCTGAAAGTGTGCGTGAACTTCTACAGTCATCACAAACTCCTCATAAATTAAGTTGCGACTACAAATTTTGTTGTCATGACACGCAACTTTATGCTAACCGCAGTGGCTACTCTAAAAGGTCCCACATTCAATTTAACAATTTTTTTTTTCTGTTTTTCATGCACCAATCCTCTAAGAGTCCTAGACATCAGGAGTTAGATGCCGCATTGAGGTACAGAAACAGAGTAGCGATAAGGTTTAGACAGACTGGTTCGACAACAACCGTGACGTATTTATGCGCGGAGTGTGAAAATGGCACGTCCTGCTCGCTCGTCCATCAGAGCTCACAATCCTTCCAACTCGCTAGCCAAGTTTTCTTTTAAGCGTATACTTATTTACCTGAAATTACTCAGAAAACCATGGAGCCGGGAATCGAACTTGGGTCCTGCCGAATGGTAGTCCAAGATGTTACTGTAGCGTTATCTCGTTCTTTGAAATATAAACAAAGACGCTTCTCTTCGAATCTACGACTTCATGCCATAGTTCCCTCGAATAAAAATTATATGGTGCCCGCTGAATAATGTCTAACAAGAACACTGAGCGCAATTGTAATGCTCTGTTCATAAAGGCGGTATTATTCTTAATGCGGGCATCAATTTCGTTCGTACGGCTTAACTATTTTCTTATTTACTAATTCCAGTGCATAAAAATAAATAACTTGAGGATTTATACAGATTGTTACAAAATTGCATGTCGATATTCAAGGGTAACAATTCTCACACCCAGAGGAACAAATAATGTTATACGAGCGCAGGTCTGGAAATGCACCTTTCCTGCACCCCAGATCACGTGACACATTGTCTTGTGCACGGACTGGATCATGTTTCTGTGGAAGGCCATCGTTGCTATTATTGGCGTCTATATACCAGAGACTGTAGGTACGCACTGTCCGACGTAGCAGTCCACAGACATGATCCAGCTTGCGCGCAATGTACTGTACACCACGACTGGATGAAGGTTTCTGGACATGCCAAGCAGACGTCTGTCAAGAAATACTAAAGAGAACAGGGAGACGAAACAAAACACAGAAGTTTTACAGACACGAACAGAAAAACCACGTTTTGGGAACCGGAATCAGATTTTTGTCAAACATTTGTATCGCAATTGAGATTGTCCAAAACTCTTCATCCAGTCATGCACTCCCATTTTACAACTCTTTCAAGGATCGTACTTTAAGTCATGTGATCTGTAGCGCAGAAATGATGTTTCAAAACTAAGTTCATGTAACGTTAGCTGCCCAGTCGTGGCATTGCCCGCGTGGAAATTTTAAGAAAAAAGAATAACGATACTCTTATCGAATTAATGAGGTATTGAGGACGTAGCGAAAACTCGTTTTACAACTTTTCAACCACAAATACAATATCTTGACAGTTTTTTCCGGTGAGTGAGTTCTTTTGAAAAATGCTTCATATTTTAGTTCTTCCTTTGTTCGTGCTCATAGCGGAGTCCGATGTTTAAAGAAGGAAATGTGATATCTATAGACTACTGAGACAGGAAAATCTAGAGAATTAAATTGACAACTACTTGAACTTGAAGGTTAATTATAATGCAGTTCAATATACAGCCAGACTCATTCAAATTAAAACGTTATATAAGCTTATAACTATGTTCCGAGAGTTATCACAATTTAAAAACAATTGTTTGAAACACAAAAATGAATATTTTAACATTAATTCCCCATGGCATCACGCAGAAGTAGAAAACTGTTTTCGGCCTTTATTTACAAAAGTCTTACAGCGGAGATGGAAAATTTATTCTTTGCTTTTATCGTACTTTATAGTTTACTGAGTCTCTTCAATTAAAAGAAAATCCCTTTAAAATACATATAGCTAATGTGTTCTTTCTGACTTACGTTTAATCTGCAGACAGGAAAGTTGTCCATTTCTGTTCTTAGAGAACTAAAAACCCTTCAAGCACAAATATAAAAGGCGACATTCAACAGAATAAAGTTTCGAAACCTTAAAAGGTCTCCGATCTCTCCCAGTTTGTGCTTCTTTTCGTTTCCGTTTATTTCTGAATTCAAATATTTTCTATTCACTGTTTGATGACTTTGAAGTTACAAGGGATTTCACCCGAAAACGTTGCTATCACGTAATATTTTTTTCATTTGAGGCGAATCTGTATGTCGTCGGTTTCCAAGAAATGTTCATTTCCTAAACTCCACGCCCGTTTACGAATTGTAAAGAATATTTTCTTTGCAAACACAATATAATTGCCTACGATAACTTAAATAAGTATATTTCTATTTATTTTTGTGTCTATGTTACTAACTATGACTTATAATTGTACATTTGTAATCACATTGAGAATTCAAGTATAACAATAATGTTTGTATTCTTTGCACAATACACACCCAGCAGTGGAATATTATAACAAAATTATTTTTTTAAGTACTTAAAACTACAAGTTTGAAGTAGAGCTTCTATCACGAACGTGCAAAAAACCGAATTTTATATTTGTAACTAAATACGCATTAATACAACTAAAATTGTTCGAAACTTATTTTGATTTGTAGTTTCTCTTAATTTTAAACGACCACTTTCGGTTTGTTCAAAAACCGCACAGTGATATTGAGTGACAAAAACTCGCGTTAAGCGTAGCGTGATGTTGGGCTAATTTATTATAATGTAGTTTCTCGTGGGAATAATTAACTTTCCTTCCTTATGATATTTAACGGTTACTCATCGTATGACAATATTATCAGCCCGCAACTGCAAGCGTCGTCTTACTTTTAAGAATATCTACTATAGAATGTTTTATGTTATGCACATATGTTTCAAACGAGAGTCTACACAGTCAATACATCGGTTAGCGACAAAATCTACTACTTAAATCGTACATAGATTCAAGTTATGTATATAAAAATAAAGAATAAAAATAATTTGTATTAAAAAAAAATAGTTTTCAGTTTCAGTAATTTAAAAAAAATACAAATAATAATAATTATTTATTTTATGAGCATGACATTGTAGCCTGTAATGTCTTTATCCACTGTGATTTTTTTTAGTTTGGTATATCTGTTAGTTTTAGTGTGGTTCTTATAACGGAAACATGCAAAATATGACTCTAACAAGCCATTACGCGAAAACTATGAGAGATAAAAAATTTCATAAGAGCCAAATTTAGTCACATTTTGTGTCTAAAATCAGAAAAAAAATCTGGTACAAATAAAAAATTAAACAGCGGCGACGAAAATTGCGGTAGCCGCGCTCTTAATTTCTTGAAACGCCTTATAGAAGAGATCTTTATACTCGTTGTATTTGACAATATAGTTGGCTTTTATTTTGACCATGAAAATTGATTTCCGTTAGGTCCATACTTCATGATAAAAAGATGTCTACGCTCCACATGTAGGCTACATGTTTTACTCGCCATCTGTCGTTCAGTGCTTGGCGTCACCAGATAGCGCACAAGTCTAGAATTACCTGGCTTTCGTGTAAATAGAACTCGCAAACATATATTTTCCTTCATATTTTCACGTGCCGATACTTGGATTCCACGGATAACGCCACAGTTGACTTATAAACGCGGGCTGTCCTAACGAGATACAGTACTTTTAAGACTGTTCTGGGTAAAGTATAGAATTATACATTTATGTCTTCATTCATAACTATGTATTACATTAATTTGTGTACATTTTGTGGGAGAAACACCTTTGGTGCTATATAGTCTCTCTTGAAAAATTAAGGCTTTCAAGGTTTGACTGAAAAAAAAAAAAAAAAAAAAAAAGCTTATTGGTCACCACAAAATATTTTGTCGTTTTACCAAAAATGTTTTTGTAGTGACCACAAAATAATTTTGCTGACCCAAATAAAGTTTTGCAGTGACTACAAAAAATTTTGTAACCACTGCAAAAAATTTTGGCTAGGTCCATATTGACAAAACATTTTGTATTTTGTGGCCACCACATTTTTCCTGTGCCCACACTTATCATAACGATGTTATTTGTTGCAGTGACGACCCTAAGTTAGGGAGTTTTCGCTCTGTCTCACACTCTCTCAGACACACACACTATACACACACACACACACACACACACACACACACACACAGAGGCTGTCTAGAAACAACCGCATAATATGCACACCACGCCGAATCCTCGGCTAAATTGGAGATGAAAATGTTAGTGGCAAAATGTTGTACGATGATATTTTATCATGCAAAATGTGGCAACATTGTACTGTAGCTAGTTCCCTCTTGCAACAAAGTTCCTTTTCAGTGCAGCCCATTAAAACAATTGTTGTAGCAACGAAAATGTTTTTACCGTGCAGTGAAAGGTTTTGGACCAAAATTAACATCGCAATTAGCACAAACAGATTTTCGAAACTGATATCAAATATTACAAATAATATTAATTTTAGTCATACAATTGCGTTCACAGATGGTGACTATCAATTTATCGACGTGAAATAAACTCGTCAGCGGTACGTATGGTTAATCTTCAAAACTATAAGAAACGTGTAGCTCTACTTCACATTATGTTAACGCTTTCATGTATAATACTACTTCAACATTAATACAAGTAGGCAGCATCCGTGACGCTTATTAATTTTCATTTGAAGGTATTTTATTTCGAGAATTTACTTTGATTATTAACTACACTATATGTCAAGTAACGAACAAACCATAACGATTACAAATCAATAGTAATAATAATTTAGCTTTTTAACAGTAAAAATATTTCGCTTTGCTCAAAAACTGCAAGAAAACTTTTGAGAAAGAAGTGTTTTATTAATTTACCAGAGGGCAAGGGTAACGAAGTAATTAAAAGACGATACAATTATGGAAAACTATGCCACGAGGTTAATAATTAAGTTACCCCAAACCATAATTACGTCATCAAGTGCTAAACAAAATAAGTGTTTGATACTGAATACCACAGACAGTGAACACGTAAGCTAAGTAAACAAGAAAATTCAAAATTTCTAAGATTTAAATGTATATCCATTCACCTGATTTTCGTTCTTTTATTATTTTTCTGAGAAATTGAATAACACCACCATTTGAACAAAACTTCGAGTTATTTTATTATAATAGGTATAAAGGAGAACTCAATATATCGCGAAGCTGCGTGTGTTTAAAAATAAGAAAAACTCGTTGGCTTCATAAATATAAAATATATTGCTATCGTATTTATACATGCTTAAATCACTCCAAAATCACTGAAGCTGTGCCCTATTTAGAAGCATAAGATGAAGGTATTATGTGCACCAAGATTTTTTTTTTTTTTTTTTTAAAGAACTTCAAGAATATGCTTATGATATTAGCTTTGAACCTACAATCGTGTAAAATGAAAGACGTTATATCTCACTTAATACTAGGAAAAGAGAATTTAATGAACGTCTTAAACACTTTTTGTGGTAGTAAAAAACGTTTATGCTTTCAGACAAGCTTTGATTGAAAGAATTTACAAAAAAACTGTTCTTTTACAGCTGTGTCGAATCAGTTATTGGCTTACGTGACATGCTCTATATGCTTTTAACTTGAATTTTTTAAAAAATGTTTTAGTACAAAGCAGCGTCAAACATATCACAGTTATAGTTTCGACGACGTGTCCTGATTTTTTCAAGCACAACGAAAGTATTAAAAAATTTACGTGGAAGCGCTTTTGTTTGTGAAATGAATCGTGCCTCGGTTTTAAATATAGAAAGTGCAGGAAAATTCACTAACACGTTAGCTATTTACCAATTTAATAGCTTACATGAACCGAACGAACGAATTTTTTTTCCTGGTGCCAGGAAATTAACTTCCGAACAATTTTTTATAAAATACCTTCTTGGAAATTATTTACTTTACAAATTTACTCTACAGAAACATGCACCTTCCTACACTGTTTCGTATTTTTTTTCATTAGCTTTAGTAATTTTCGTCCTATAGTATACCTCTACAGAATGTGTCCTCCAAGTAGGCCTAAGCAGATATCTTTAACTACGGAAAGTTTCATATGTGTTTTTAAAAATTGATAAATAACATATAATTTTAAAACTATTGTGTCAGCAACGTATGAAATTGTTAACTGTAAACTTGGCAATATAGATTAAGTTGATTCAGTTACTTCAGTATATGTTCTGTATCACGAAAAAACCGTATTATATGCCTGTGTGCATTTCTCACTAACCGCTTAAGGCTCTGTTTCAGTCGCCATATTGAATTTTATTAATATTCGCCTTTTTTTTTTTAATTTTGGGAAGAAAATGGTTAAATTTGTGATCATACCTCAAATTATATTTACTTTGTGCTACATTGCAGACATGGAAATTCTACTGGTCGTGTGTAATTTAGTCGCAATTTGTAAGGCAAATTATGAATGTAAAAACAAATTGCCACACTGATTGTGGCGTAATTATTTGTTATCATCTGAACCGCAATGTCTGTACTGTTGCGGAAGGTAAATAGAATTTGAGGTATAATTGCAGATTTTACATTTTTCTCATCAGAATAAAAAAAAAAAAAAACAGGAAAAAAAATATTTGTAATGGTGACTGAAACCGAGCCTTAAGTTATGGCGTAGATCTTGATGAAACCGTTCGCTTATGCCACAGAAAGTTAACTGATTCAAGCGCACAGTTGCGTTAACAAGCGATGCGAACGACACGACAATAAAGAACAGCGCATTCATTTTTCTCACTGAATGCACGCGCAGCTAGCTAATAAGTAACGCAACTATCTTACTGCTCAACGTTCCGACAGCAAAGACTAATGTTCAATGTTTTCTGACTCGCGTGATTTGAAGTTGTAGCGCTCGTTTTGATAAAATCATCGCGTGATTAATGACGTACAAGCACACGAAAAAAATACACCTTAGATGCAATCACTTACTTGTATAAACTAGTAGACCCTAACTTTGAAAAGGGAAAAAAAAGAAAAAAAGTTCTGGTAGTCCATCCTGCAGTGAAAGGCATTCGAAACTTTACATAAAAAAACCTGTGTGTTCCAAAATGACCAGAGCATGTCCGTACAGTTAGACATTAAAATCAACTGCATTTTAATTTAAATTATGACATGTTTACTGTTAAGTTCCAACATCCTGGCCTCCTAAACAAAAATTCCTAAAATAAAAAAAAATATATGTGACTGTATTCGAATGAGATATTAACTAGGTTAGAGTTACTAATTTATTAAATTCACAAAGCGGGATTTTTGCCCATTAAAGGCGCCGCCTACTTTATGATTCAGATGTGTTAAAGTGTGTTCGTAAACGTTTTTTTTTCTAAAAAAAATAAACGATTCCATATGCGCTCATTGTGCCAACTTACGAAGGTAAAAAACGCACTTCAAAGGTCGAAATGTAATTGTTAAGATGCCATGCTTATTAAAACACTGTTTCTAAGTCCTTCGTCTTAGCCGAGAACGGCATTTTCAGACGGCCTTACTTCAAAATGTACAGACAGGATGTACGTTAAACTCAGATAGAGTCGTGTACTGACTTTTACTACAGACTTTCCACCAATAAAATTACACGGCCATCGCTTAAAGTCCCGTAGTAAAAATGATTCGGCGAAAACCTTGCACGCTGGTTCAGCACATGACATTTTATGCGCGCTTCAAGGTCACTCTAATGTTCTCGTCACTTATGAGCTTCTAACGCGCAGGTAGGTTGCGCACTTAGGTCAAAATAAAATGTGGTCAACTTCAAGGCATTACATAATTTTAAACGTAAGGTAATGTAGCGTAAATGTTTAGACGTGCACACCCTCTTGATAACTTCAGCCAATTAAAAAATATAAATAGAAGTAATAAATATTACTTTAGCAAGTTAAGAACCAGTTAAATATTTAAGATTGGAGGGTTTTCACTTAAAAGTCTGTTTATCGAGGCTAAGATTGTTTGCAGATAATGTTTAAAAATTAATTATACTTGAAATACGTACTTATATAAATTGTTATGTAACAACATATTTATTTGTTTTTATTAAAACAAAGTTGTATAATTGCAAAAAAAAAATGGTGGTTTTGTGTGAAAACTAAGCTTTGCACACTTAGTTAAAAACCACTTTTATAATTTTTTTTTTGTTTATAGCATTATGCGGGATGACACTTAAAAACCGACTGACCTTTGAAACAGGACATCTGTTTGCCCAAGGTGAAATGACTGCAAGATAGCCAATGGAAAACACATTTAATATAATTAAAATAAATGCGCCTTATATTAATTTCATAGTTAAGCTTATGTTTATGGAATTGTAACTGTTAGTTCAGTTCCCCCAACACGGCTAAGGTGGTCGCCTGGGTGAACGTATTTTGCGCGTTCTAGGCCTAGAAGCACGGAAGCGGTAAGGACGACACAGCACGCGGATCACATCTCAATCTAGCCTCTAGGCGCAAGTAACTGAACTGGCATGCAGTCCTCACCGACCACTCGCCCGTATGAGACTTTCAGAGATGATCCTGTCATTTTATGGCGTAATAATAAGTATAAAGGTATGTTGTACACACCTATACATTTTAAAAGACTCTGCGCAAAGATGTACGAACTAAAAAAAAAAAAAAACAAAGCTTCCATTTTCGGCCGCCGCTTACATTAGTTGTAATGAACTTGAAATGAGTAGACACGCGTGTAACGTTATTTAAAAATGCTATTCCTAAGTAGACATCACTCATGCGCTTTGTGCAGTTTACGAATAATCTGCTAACGACCGAATCTCTGCACACCGCTCGGCGGAATGGGCAGACGGTCATCTGAGAGCGTGATACTTAAGTAAGAGCTGAACACATTAATTGAAGTCGTCAATATCTAGAAAATCAGAGTACGAAAAAAAAAACATAAAGAATACGCCAATATTATTTTACGGACGTGTTTGATAACTTTTTGCCGGATACTTCTGATAGCTTATTTTGCGTCGATATAATACATTTTATTGTGGCGTTTAAAAAATTAGCTAACGAATACATCACCTTGGTAGAGTATTCGCTTATTAAGTTTTCAGTATACAAAAAAAAAAAATATTTTCCAATACCTATCTCAAAAATCTCGTAATTTTATAAAAATTTTTGATCGTTCATTTTTTGTTCACTTTTTAAAATTGATAGGTTTAAAATCAGCAATGAGACTAACATAACGTACGACTGGTAATAGTAAGTGCATAATGATATTTTCTCTATTACTGAACCAAAAATTTAAGACCAATGCAGATTAACTACAGGAGGTTTAACACATAGTTAACATTTATGTGAGTTCGTGACGTCATCGTCTGGGTATTCAAGAGGGTATTAATAGTATGCCAGTTGGTTGTGAAGACGGAAGTAGATTGCGATGATATCTACTAATCGTAGACGGATCTGTCTTCATAGTACAGACTAAATGCTTGTGACGCGTAGTATGAATAACGCCAAGGGCTGGCTCGAAGCGTATTTATCTGATGAGCTAATATTTCCAGAAGTGCATACAGGCGCGGAGCGAACTAAACACCATGGCATCTCACAGTACAATCTGCGAAGGTCAAAGGAACACTGTCATTCATCATACCAGCTGGTCTTGCATGACTTGGATAAGATGCCAGTCCGGCGCGGTACCCGACAAAGTTTGTAGCTGACGTCATGTGTAATTCATTGTGCTATGATACGAGTTATATCACGGGTTGTACCCAACAATGTATAATCAATATTATAAATACATATTATATGAAGAGAGCCTTACGACGGAGGGGTGCCGAAATGAGAAGGGCAGAGGAAAAGGGAGAACCCTGAGACAACTCGCCAACCAGCGATATCATCGAACACGATTCCTGAATGCGAAAATCAGTGTACCGAGTCCACCGGGAATCGAACCCGTATCACTGTGGTGAGAGGCAAGTGCTCTAGCCACTGAGCCAACCGTGCTCGTGCAGGTGTAGTGGCCAGACCACTCACCTCTCACCACAGTGATCCGGGTTCGATTCCTTGGGCACTCCCGTTTCCCCCGTCTTTCTCATTGAAGGTCGTGTGAAGATGTCTACGGGCGCCCGGTAATAAGTCTGCATCCGGGTTGCGATACCCTGGCCACAGACTAAATAGTAATACAGACGCGAAATGACGAGGCGGCACACTGGATACGGGCGAACTTCGCAGCTTATTGGCTGCTCGAGGTTGCTGATACTAGCCCCGTGTATGTTTGGTTCCTGCATGTTACTACAGGTTTCCTATTGGCCTGGATGTCGGCTAGTATATTCCAGTCGCCTTAACGCTGACTGGCGGTAGGCGTTTCCGCCATGTTGCTGGACAGGGAAGCCATTTTGCTGGCGTGTGTGAGTTCGCCGTTATACTGGCTATTTCACTTCTGTATATCTAAATATTCTGTGGCCTGGTCCTCAGCTTCACCCTTTAACTCGATATTATTTTAAGTCCTTATCGGCAAGACATTGCTACAACCTAGTTCTAGTGTAAATAGGGTTTCGCAATAGAGCGACGTGACGCTCAGCGACGGGCGTCAGCCAATCAGAACCTTGACGCTAGCGATGGGCGTCGGGAACATTGCACGAGCGGCTAGAACAGGATTTGGCGATGGATACAAAGAAGAAGAAAAGATGATTACATTTTTTAATTCGTGCAACTATTTTATAGGTTAGAAAGAAGTAAAAATCAATTTTATACCAACAAAGTTATATCGAAAATACCAGTATGTGTGCAAATTAATGTAATCTATATTTGTCTTACTTAATTTTTTAGTGTAAAATTTAACTTCTGCTTTCAGCTTGATATTATTTATTTAAATCGATGCGATCTTAAACAGATTATCATTTCAATATTTTCAGTTAATATTTCTTCAAAAAACTTTAACAGTTGCTAATTTATTTCTCTAGGTAAAAGATGGCAGCACAATTTGTGTCGCGAGCGGCCGGCGATATTTAATTGCTCCATTGTGAAGACATGGCAGGAACTCGTCGCTGGCGGCAAGCGTCGGGCGTATCGCGCCACTGTATTGTAAAAATAGCTTAAATATTTACTAGCTAAGACGCTTCTGCTGATAGTATGCGGGCCAGCATACTATGAAAGTACCAAAGATCATAAGTACGGACGAAAAACACCCGCAAGATACTCAGAACAAGACCGCGCCGGATTTTACTTCTAAGATATATAAAAACAAGAAAACAATAAAAGTGAAGTTCTCATAAAATCGTAGAAAAAGTAACTAAACAATATTTAAGTATTATAACAGACCAATGCGTGTTTTCTTTTCCTTAACATCCTAGACATTTTGTGTTTAATCTGGCTTACCTACAGCCTTCAAATAATAACAATATTTGTCTACGGACAAGTTTCAGCCAACAAAATATATCGTTATAAACACATTTTCTTATTAGCTCATTATTTATATGTCATATACGGCTTGTCTTAATTGTGAAAATAAATACTAGAGAAAGTATAGCAGTTTTTTTTGACAGAAAATAGCGCATTTGTTAACATTTCTTTTCCCATTCGATAATATAAAATTATACGGTGAAACTGAAGCATATTTGGAGACTTTCGTAAAGTATCCTGTCAATTAAGTCGACAATGGAAGATAATTGTAATACGAAGTAAATTAGTGTGTGGTTGAATGGTTAGGGCTTAGCGTCGTCTGAAGTGGTTATGGATAAATAAGAAAATCCGGAATGAGTATTGCGGGACAAAAAATTGAACCCTGGTCCTTTCGAATGCTAATCCATTTAGAATGAATGGATTTGTGGGCTTTACGTCTCGTCGACAGTGAAGTCTGTAATGAATGAGAAAAGTAATCTATAATTAGGCTTTATTACTCATTAAATAATTCTACTATCTCAACATCATAAGTAAGAGAATATTTGTTTTAACATCTATACCACATTCAAAGCATAAAGGTATAAACCATATTGCACTCTATGACATTCACCCCACCTACAAAGTGATAAAGTCTGTCAGATAGGAATGTGGGCGTCTGACTCGTCCACTTTTCTTCACCAGTCTTTCACTCGAATCATAGTTAAGATATTGTGAATTTTTGTGTAACTCTTGCACATCGAGTTTCTGAGTGTCATCATGAAGTATATATTTAGATGTACGTTCTTCACTAAAATATTGACCTCCAACAATGTCAACATAAAGATCTGACAAAATTCTGATTGGGACATTTTCATGTACATAATCCTGTAATTTAATATTTATTATACATTGTCCCTTGATGGATGACTGCAATGTGATAGAAGCCATAGTTACAGATTCGCCTTGACAAGGAAGGTCAGGAATTTTAAATTGTGAACAGCTTTTCTGTCAAGGAAACTAGCAGATCTTCCAGTATCAATTACAGCTCGAGCTCTGTACCCATTTATGGTGACAATAACCACAGATTTCTTAAAACCTCAGTAAATTTAATAACACAAGCAGAATTGAGGGACTTGGCAGTATTAAACTTTTGCTTACACACCTTTTGATAATGTCCCTTTTTACCACAACTACTACAGATCGCTTCTCTAGCTGTACATTTACCTCTAGCTTGTTTTTTGTAACCAGCAAAAATAACATTTTAGAACAGCAGCAGCTATTTTCGCTTTCGATGAGCAGACAGATTCTGTATCTCCTGATAGTTTCGAAACTTTCTTGATCCTACTGGACACTGAATCTATGATGAGTCTGACGTATATTGTAGAGACTGCTGAGAAGCTAGTTCTAAAGACCTTTTTTGAGTAACAGTTTCCTCCAAAGTTAAAGTAAGATTTCCTAGCAGTGTATGTCTATGAAAGCATCTCTAATATTTCCATCTCTGTTAATTTCTGCAGTGACATATTTAAAAGTTACAATCTTTAGTGAGTTATTTTAGCTTGACGACGAGTCTTAAATTCATGACGTGCAAATATCTCATTCACTGGTTTTACAAACAAGTTTTTAAAAACATCTATAGCATCATTGTAAGTGCAGCATTCACTGATAAACTCGTATACTTGGAAAGAGACGAAACTAGTTAATACCTTCAGCTTCTCTGCTTCTTCAACTTTGTCAGCTGAAATATAATCCTCAAATGTCTTATGCCAATTCATCTACTTTTTAGCAGCTCCATCCTCGTCTCGACTGTCGCAACTTCCAAGACCTACAGTTTCCATTTAAAACGCTCACTATTTCTGGCTACAGAGGTTTAGAGTCTGGTATGTAGGTAGTACGACATGCGGGTATGTATATGTGGCCCTTGTCCTGACGCTTTCAGCCGCGTTGGGGGGGGGGGGGGGGTTAAATATGGAATAGGTGGTTCGGGATGAAGTGAGAACTTTTGAAACCCTAGTTACTTTTTCCTTTCTACATACTTTATTGCTTTCTGCTACATTTTAACACAAACAAAACAGCATAAATAAAAAAGAAATGTGTATAACGTACCATAATGAAAATTTAACGTTTACGTAAGGTCTCAATACATAATATGCTTAAATAATTATTTTAGACAAGGAGATAGTCAAAAGTTTCTTTATCGCGAACACCTACAACACTTAAGGCGGCCGCCTGGTGAAGGGAAAGTTTGAATGTGTGAGGCTAAAATCGATGAGGCGCTACGAGCTACGCCGGCCGGCACATGTATTGTGATATCGTCTCTACGCCCAGAGTTGTAAACGCGCGTGTTGTGTTCACGCCGTAACGTTTTTACTGTGAGACTTTAAGTGTCGACTCTTTTATTTAATAAACCCGTCACTGTAGCAAAGTACAATAGTTATAGACCTCAGTTTTGAACGAATACCGTACGGATCATGTCTTGAGAAACAATCGCCTGAAAAAAACTGATTCTAGCCAAGTTTGTGGGCTTAAAAATAATGCTTCCACTGTGCGCGATGTCTTAAATGCCATATTAATATGTATTCTGGAGTGCATTTCGCTTTCGTAGATAAGTATTGTGGACGCACGTTTACTGGTCTCTGAAAAAAGCGTAACTCTGAACACGCTGCACGCAGTTCTAGCGCCAGCCAGGCGCCACCTAAATATTAACGTATAGTGTACATTAATGAGGCAACAAAACGAAAGCATCATGCTCTTTTACGTCATACCTTTCATTAAATAACTCTAATAAACGATCAATAGACTTCATGAGAAGTTAGAAGTAGATCACAAAATTGCCATCTGTGAACAAATACCAACTTTGGAACAAGATCTAACTGCTGTTATTTTGTAACTAAATTCACTTCTCTTTATGAAAAGTTGCTTTAACAAAAGCATGCCTTTAATTCTACCCCTTGTTTAGAATATTGATTGATGATACTGCGCTGGGAATGTTAATTAACGTCATCTTTACAAGCTTCATATCTAGAGCGATAACGCTTGGAATCTCACAAATATTGGCAGTTTGCTACGAGCAAAGTCTCGTAATAATAACATTGAATGTCAGTAATGATTAAGGGTAACGAAGTCTATTTAATTAGGCAGACGTGCGTTACAATTCCCGATTTGTTTATATTACATTAAGTTTATTATTTTGAATTTAATGTTGTTTGTCCCCATGCAATGATATTTAAGTTAGTAATATACGGGTCATTAAGATGCAGTTAAACGTACAAATAAATTTCAAACTATGATATCTTATCATCAAGGTTAAGAAACAATTCGGAAGGAACAACAGAAATCAAATAAAAATGTTCCAAGTCCTTGTTTTAACAAGTATACACTTAAAAACTTATGATAGTTTAAAACATTCTCTGGGTTGCGCTTTCATAGCTTTTAATCACATCAAAGTTTGTTTTGAAAAATGCCGGTATTGTTAGGCATTACTTAGATCTAAAGAATTTATCGAGACTTCTTTTTAACATAACGGAATCTATTACTAGATCATTTATAAACATCCAATTTAGTAAATTATTGTGGACTCTAGCAATAGTAAAGTTCATTGAATATCAAGAAAGTCCAAGAAATGTTTCAAAAATGATGTACTCTTTTTAAAAATAATAATCATGTAATACTTAAGTGTAATGTATTACAAAAGTATGTTCACATTGCCCAACATAAAACAGTGATATCAAATAATAATAACGCTTATTACTTATGCATAATACATTTATATGACTGAGTTTTCAATATTAAAATTGCATTTTTTACACTTCAGAAAATTTTCAACTAATTTTCATGACAATTGTGAATTAGAGTACAACAATAATTCTGGATTTTGTCATAGGGTTATGCTATACTGTCCAAAATAGTGCTTAAAATGATCAAACTTTAACCTTATTTTACTCTTTTCATTTAATTTATTTGAACCGATATGACGAAAATTTGGACCTAATCGTTGTATGTTTACCTGTAGCTGTCTTAGAAAACATTGATAATGAAATCGATACGATATCCTGTGTGTCTTTTTATGTATTCCCTAACTACAGTACATTTAACTGCACATCATTCCACGCGCTTGAAATGTTTTGTAATGGGAGGGGAAAATTTTTTGCAAAGTTGTTCCACATGTGCTAGTTGCGCCAGTGTATGAAAAGAAAGCACACTGTGGACAAGGTCAGAATATCATTGCTAATACACCATGCTCATTAAAATGAACTTTTGGATGCCTCCAACATAGCTAAAAACGGCCTATTCAGACTGCCGTACCTCAAAATGAACTAATCGGACATTTGAAGCGCTGATAGAAACATGCACTTAACTTTACTAGAGAATTTCCACTAGTAAAATTATGCTGTCACTCTGCAACGAAACATTTGTAATTCTGTAACTGTATCAAACACTGTCCAATTCTTACATATTACATTAATAGTAATTTCCGGCAAATAGGAGCCAAAGTTTTCGTACAATGGAATGTGAAAGCTATTTGACTATTTTTCGCTACTTACGCAAAGTAAAAACTATTCAAACTATACGTATTAAATAATTTAGAGCGAAAGGAAATGCATAAAGCTACAAAATGACACCTATGTAGTTTCGCGCAAAAGTTGTTTGCAATACAAAGAAATTCTTGAATGTACTTAGTTAAGTTTTTTTTTTTCACATCTTTGTAATTACGGGAAATAACAAAGATTTCATTATTTAGCGTACTACATTTACTTTCACAAATTATTATTTAATTAATAAAGTTTGAATAGATTTTACTTTGGGTAAGTAGCAAAAAAAGTCAGTTCGCTACTTTGACATCTGCTTTTACGAACACTATGGGATAGTGAGCAATTACTACTAATGTAATGTGTAACAGAGTTGGACAGTGTTTGGTACAGTTCTAAAATTACGATTTTTTTTTGTTTAGTGCCTTTTAAGTCCTACAGTAAAAATAGATCGGCGGCAATCTTGCACGCTAGTTAAGCGCTTGGCTCATTGTGGCGATGTAGCATTTGATGCGCGCTTCAAGGTCGCCCTTATAGCTCCGTCACTTCTTAGCCTGTAATGTGAAGGCAGGCGGCGCACTTAAAGTTTAAGGTGAAATACCCGCCGCTCAAATGTATTGTTACAGTGCATCAAGTGAATTTAAATAAATAATATATGTGAAAATTTTTCTTTTAAATCTATTGGCTACCAATGAAAGTGATACAAGTAACATTGCTAACTTCTATTTTCTCCCCATTTAACGATTACTTTATCTTCTGCGGGTTGTTAAACGCTAAAACGTTGCCCTTTAATTATTTAAATTTTTATATTAACAAGATTGTTAACAAAACCTTGTAAACAGGCATTAGGAGTTTTATAGTTCCTTAATGACAGGCGAGAATATCAGTATTCTGCATAACATTTTTCGACCTCTGTTTGCTTTCGCATTGTCCTCTTAACTATGTTAGAATGATGCCCTTTATCGCCCTCTTAGGGATGTTCAAGAGGGAAAACGTAATATTATATTTACATAAAACAGTAACTTGAGAGTACATTTTCCTTCTTACAAAAAACATTTAGCTCAGCCAGTTTTCCCATAGTGACATTTCAAAGTCAAACTTTGCATGTTTTTACTTCATACACCCCCCGAAAACCAATAAACATAACTAAAACGAAATAATTCACAGTGAAAGTACATGTTCTGGGCTAGGATTTTAAGTATATTATATAAAAAATGTTTTGTGTTTTTAAAAATTTCAGAATTTTAATTATTTTTGCTACGTAAAGGGATTTTTTTAATGCAAAAATATTTTGCATAGGATTTTTATTTACTTAAAGAGCTAGCCGGTGACATGTACTTTTATTACCGAAATTTTTTAGTTTCATTATGTTGGTTGGTTTTTTTTAGCGGTGATTTTAACTAAAAACATACAAATTTGGACTTTGAAATGCGATTATGGGAAAACTGGCTGAACCAAATTTTTTATAAGAGGAATATGTACTCCCAAGTAACGTCTACAGAACTGACACTTTCACTCAAATGTAAAATTTTGATTTTTTTTCCCAATTTGAACGCCCTTAAGGCCACGGTTCCAATTTATGGTTTTGAGAGTTTAATTTTTTTTACATCCTGAAAGGAAGCAGATATCGCAAAACCGTTACTTACAATTGTTGGAAATTGTTTAAAAACATAATTCTCTATTATTTTGCTAATCAACAACTTAATTAAATTTCTTAAAATTATAAAAAAAAAACCTAAATTTAAAAAAAAACACTAAGCTACATGGTACAAACAGTTTCCAACAATTATATGTAACGGTTTTGCAATATTTGCTCTCTTTCAGGATTTTAAAAATAAAATTTACAAAAATAGCATACATAGCCTAGGGACCCGTGACCTTAGATACTAACCATGCATGAAGCAGAGGGGCAGATGAGCAGGTGAGGCACTGAATCCAGATGGTGCAGAAATATTCCTGCCACGTGTTCCTTAACCGTTGCAGACGCCTTAATTTAATCGCTCATTGTTAAAATGCACCAAGTGCTAATGTCACGAAAATATGCTTTTCTATGGGCACTGTTAATAATAACTATTATAAGTCCCAGGACTAAATTTATTTCACATATTTACGATTTCTTGACATAGAATATTTTAACAATGGCCTATTAAATTTTCTTCGGCGATGGTGCAAATCCTCGTTAAGTCATTTGTTTCAAGTTAGCAGCATAATTCAGAACAGTTCATATTTTCAATAACACTTATGAAGTAATATTTCAGATGATACTATGTTGCACTGATATCTGTCAATAACTATAAACTGTACAAAAAAATTTGTTTGGCATATAAGTATTTTACATACTATAAGTGGGGGTGACTTTGGACATGTGGCGTGACATTGAAGCATTACAAAAATTATTTTTTGCAGCATGGCGGTCATGAATAAAGATATGTACTTGCTATATATTCCGAATAATAAATATCCACATGACATCTAATACTTACTTACAGTTAACAATTATGGAAAATAAAAATAGTATAAAAGTGTCCCAAACACACCGCACATGTCCCTGCTTACGGTAATTTATTATTTAAATCCGGAAAAATACTAGTTTTGCCACTCGAGGTTTTGCGTCTTCACCAACGTTAGACAGAGGAGGCACCACTAGTTCGTTACATTTGCTGGCTGTGCCTTGAAGATTGTAGGGACGGTGGTAGAAGACAACAGACGTAGAGGGATGCATGCTGGGGGTGCCTCGGGACGAGCCACAGAGACTGATAGCACGATGAACCGTTGACCTTGAAGTGGTGCCCGGCTCGGTTCACTGCTAACCAGCTACGCCGATAACACTCCAGATACACTGTTGCCATATGTAACAGAATACCAGCACCACGGCAGGAAGCAACACATTTCTTCTCACAGAAGTACACGGGTTAAGGACTTTCTAGTGGGGGTAAAAATTCGAAATTTTATATTTGTATTAAATTGTGTTAGTTTTGTAGACCTTACTTTGGAGTACATTACATTTTTATCTCACAATAACATTAGTTCAGTCAGTTTTCTCATAACGGCATTTCAAAGTCAAAATTTTCATTCATATCCACAGCATAAACCAATGAACATGATGAACTGAATGAAATTCACATTGAAACTACACGCAACGGCTTCCTGCATGGCTGATATAAAAATCCATTATAAAATATTATTGTTTCTTAAAAAAAAAAAATAGTTGGAGGTTTGATTTTTTGCCATTTTTGTATTTTTTTAATACAATATTTGTATTAAGTAGTAACCGGTGACGTGTAGTTTCAGTGTGAATAATTTAATTTCATTATGTTGATTGGTTTTCGCGGTTGATAAAATTGGTACTGAACACCAAACAAACAGACAATAAGATTGCATTGTCTTCCAGTTCTAAGCTATTTTAATGTGCCAAGTCTCCAGCTCGTTGTTATCACACATACAAACCAACAGACAAGAAAGCGAGTTAGCAAAAATATTTTAAAATGAAACACTTTTCTTGTCACACAAACGAATGCAATGATTGGGTGCTGGATATACGGGAAGAAACCTACACTATTCTAAGACGAAGACCCAAAGTCTAATCGATGATGACTGGGAGATTCTTACGAGGACCAGTAAGAAACGTGACAAGATGAGATGCATCAACTTGTTTCAGTTGTGGCGCACAATATATTGACGTATTTATGACACGTCAGATTGAACGTGCTGTTGCAGTTCTATATATTGTCCTTCATGTCTAAGAATTTAGAATGAACTGGGGCAGCTAGCAGCCTCCACAACGGTCCGTGGAGTCAGTATGTGATTCGTGTCTGTCAGTTCAAATACTATCATATAATGAGGATACTCGAGGGCCAGGATATCTTACTCTGAATGCAGATTTATTACTGGGTGCCCTTAGGCGTGTGCGTACCTCATAATCATGATAAACAGGATGTCCAGAAACAACCTCATAATATGTACACCATGCGAATCCTGGGCTAAATTGGAGACTAAAATGTTAGTGGCAAAATGTAATGCGATTACACATATGCACAATGTGGCAACATAGCAATGCAGTTAGTCCCCTCTTGCGTTTCCAAATATCTTAATTATATTACTACTACTGTTTTGACCAGCATATTATGGGCTCAGGTTAAAATCCCGAGCAGTCTAAACATGATTCAACGTTTACTCGACATAACATACATGAAGTTATACCTGGACGTAGGGCGCAAGAGGGGACTATCCTCGTCCAGTGTTGCCACGTAGTGCACATAACATCTCATCGTTAGAGCCACGATTTTATGGCGAAAAGATTTTTGCAACATTTGGTTTCGTTGCGTCATGTGCACACCTGCAGCTCTGCTACATCGTCTGTGGTTGGATGATTTTACCGTCACTTGCCTTGGCAAATTATAGACGTACAGACTCATAATAATCTAATTCTGATTGGTGCAGTAAAATGAGAAACATGTCTGAACAAAGACGCGCTGCCAGTAACCTTGAAACAGAACTGCCGATGTGCACGAGAGTCACTGAAACAAAGTGGGGCAAAAATCTTTTCGCGACAAAATCGTGGCCCTACTCATTGTACATTTTACCATTTATTTTCGTCTCCAATTTAGCCCAGGATTTGCATGGTGTGCTTGTTATGTATTTGTTTCTGGACAACATGTATATGACGGCCTACAATAGAGAGGCACCGAGTGAGAGTGGCGAGGGAAGATGGATATTCCCGAGAAAACCCACCGGCCAGCGACATCGTCCGTCACGATTTCAACATGCGAAAATCCTGGGAGCGACCCCGCCGGGGATCGAGCCCGGTGGGAGGCGAGTGGTCTGACTACTCGGTCGCTGCGAACTCTTTGTGTGTGTGTGTGTGTGTGTGTGTGTGAGAGAGAGAGAGAGAGAGAGAGAGAGAGAGAGAGTGATGTGGGGGAAAGTGTCTCTGCGCGCGTTTCTAGTCGTGTAGTACCTTGCTACGACGAGGTACATAGCCGCATGCTCCTCTCCTGATAGATGATTTTTGGGATATTTGGTTACACACAAGAATTATCTGTTCGGTACAGCAACAGTTTGCCACTTGAATCAACTAAATATTTAGTTGTCTGGCAGATTCATTTCACTCAACAGAGGCTTAAGTCCAGTTAAATATACAATTTGTCAGAATAACGAAGTATGTATTTGACACGTTTTAAACAGTACATTAATCGATAATATGCCATGTTGGATGAAATACATATTTGTTTCGTCATATACATACGTATGTATGGTTGACTATACCAATTTTTTTCTCTCAGTAAAAATACCTTTTATCGCACTTCTAAGATTGGAGCGTAACAAGAAACTGTTAAAACGTACGATTCTAATAGATGCTAATCTAATGTCAGTGACTTAACTTTATTCAGTTATACAGGCGTGATAAGCAGGCAACATTTTGTTCTTTAACTTATCGGAAAGTAACAAGTTCGTAACCAGGCCCGTGGGGAGTAGTTTGGAGAACTAACCACCACGTGATAGCTTTGCCTACGATGTCCTGCGTACACGAATTTCCGCAAGGTAAATGTTTATTTTAAAAGTGCTACCGTAAAATTATTATTTCTTCAGTTAAGAACATTAAAAGATTTATGGAATTTGTCTTGACTCTTGGCACTTTCTTTCGATATATCTCTGGCAAGTACTATACTTCATAAGGGACGGAATGCACTGTGCATAGGAACACACATGGAAACACCAGTCAAATGTTTCACACTGCTACAGCTTGAGACATACTTATTTAGTAATTCATGTCACTAAATTACAGAAATACACTTTTAAGGGGGGGGGGGCGTTAAGCCAAGTATTAAAGCAGGTTATCTGTTAAGATTTTCACAAGATGGTACCGGTGAATAAAATTAATTTTGTAACTAGAATAATTACAGCACATTAAAGTTAGTGCCACTTCAGAATTAAATACGAAAGAAGATGCGAGAGAATAGGTAGTCCACAAAACTTGGTATAATACGTTTTAATTATTGCGGCAAACTGCTTCAAAGATAATTTTTTACTTGTTTTATGACAGGAATAGAGAAAATTACATTAAATCTGTATTACTGATAGCAAGTGGCTCTTTCAGGCACATTTATTTCTCTAATTAGTTCCATTTTTTTTTTCGGAAGGCTTTCACTAGTGGGAATCGCGGGCACATAATATTAGTTGAACATATAGTGGGGGTTTGTAAGAGAGAACTACAGTTCTGTACGCTTGATATCATCCTCATCATCACCACACATCCTTACATGCTGCACCGATATTATGGAAATGCGATGGGAGCAAAGTTCGGGCGGAAAAATTTTTATGGCTCAACAAACAACAGCCAAGTTTTGTGTTCTAGCACGGACATCTGTATGTACGTCTCACACAGGGTGGTAGCCCTGTTATCTTCGTATGGGCGTTCACAATGCTTTATGACTGCTTCGCTTTCAACCGTTCCGACTAGCTGCATGACCCAAAGTTTTTTTAAAGACTACGTCAACTGTAATATTTTAAATAAACTACTCTAGCCATCACCCCAAACCAACCGCAAAATGAAACAATTATATTTTATCTGCCCTCTAAATCAGCGTAAGTGAATTTTCACAGAATACTAGAAACGATATTTTATGTTTTCTTAAGGTCAATTTTGTTTTTAAAATTTTAGATTTGGTGTTAATGTTTTTTTTGTATACAATATTTATGGATCATAAAACGCCTACTTAAACAATAAACTCGTATTGTATCGTAACACATAACTTTTAGAAAGCTATATTATTTAGAATAAGCATCTTACGAAATAATATATGATGGACATAGGCGAAAATAAACACTGCAGGACTAACTTGTTATCCGAGTTCGAGTGAGATATTTTTGGTCAACGCTTAACATCGAGGTATTTAGCGCTGGTGAGAGGTGACATGATGTGAGTATGGAGCAGCACTGGAACGAAAGAGCGGGGGAAACGGTAGACCCTCGACAAAACCCGTCTACCAACGGCATAGTCCAGCACGACTCCAACATGCGGAAATATTGGGGATCGAACCACATTCACCTTGGTGGGAGCCGAGTGACCAGAATTTTTTTATATTTATAAATATTTGGCACAATGCAAAGGCTTTCGCCTTGCCACTGCGCCAAACATCTACCCCCCTCCCTCCTTAAGGTAATGAATTTGAGCAACCCCGAGTAAATTTGTGAGACAAATTGTATGGAGATAATTTTTGAGACTAGTTTAGACGAACACAAGTTTTCATTAAGTCGGTGGTGGCAGAGGCGGGGGAGGGGGGGTTCGAACCCAGAACCCCTCGTACCAAAGTCGGTATTTCGACCAACTGAACTGCATGGAAAAAGGTGAAGGGTGTTAATTGGCACCACTCGGCCGCAGCAACCCGACTCAGCGCGCTTGTGGTGCTTGATGGCTCACAGACAACTAAAAGGAGATTTCGCTCGAGAAGCTAGGATACCGAACAGTATGGGGACCGTGACGGCGAAGTGTGTTCAGACCACTAGCCTTCCAACTAGGCGATCGCGGTTCGATTCTAGGCGAGGTTGACCCGATTTTCCGTAGCGGGCTTTGCCGTTTTTCCCGGCGGGGTTCCTATAAGTATACTCCTATTCCCCTGGGATTTATCATTCCGTTGCTTGTCCATCGTGCTGACTTATTTCATGCCATTCTTCCTTCAGAGAACGGCAGACGCCTAAAGCCGGAGTAACAATTATCCGTCTCGCCCGTCAGTCGACCGTCCATCCGTCAGTCACGTGACCTTCAGCTAATCAGAAGCTTCCATTGTTTCCATCTGTCCGTCCGTTGAAAGCTTGGCAAGCTTTAACTTTTGACGGGCGACGGATGAAAGAACAGCATTCTAAAGATGGCGGCGATCGTTTCAACGGTTTCATTTTGAAAAAAGGCTGTGAGGTTCGTTTTATTGTATATTTTTTTCTTGCATATTGCTGCAAATTCATGACTTTAAAATACGACTGAGATAAATTTGGCCCACGAAATACCTTAAAATAAAAAGATAAATTATTTTATTTACATAATGATTACTCAAATTAAAACGCAAATAATTTTATGAGTAAATATTATGCTCGCAAAATTTATGTTTGATGAAAAGTAGCTGTTGCACTTACTAGCAGCCATAGACTAACAAATAAATCCGTAAAAATAAGTAAACTGTTGAGGGTTTTTTTACGTCCCACATAAGTTTTCTGTTTGTACATTGGTAGCATTGCGTATGGAAGGAATAACGACGGACGGATGACGGATGTTGTAAATCGCTAGCTTTGCAGACTGACCGTCGACGTGTGGACCAGTACGGACGGACGGACGACTGACGGAAGCGACGGATTATTGTCACTCCGCCCTAAGCCGTTCAGTTTACAAGACTAACATGGGGTGAGACGAGTTGCCCTCGGGTATCATTCCCATGCGCTGTTTATTTATTCACTAGCTTTTCCCTGCGTCTTCGTTAGCGTGACTTTGAATTTTGAAAATTTTAATTAGTGCACAATTATGTTAAATGTAATTAATGGCGTTTATGAAAACGTTTTGAAGAATACAAATTTTTCACTAATATTTTTTTCGACCCGTTCTGTCACGTGCCTTATTTTGCCTCCTCCCCATCCTTTTTTCTTCCCAAACCTTCGTGGGCGCACGTACAACTCACCAAAGTTTCATCGCAATCAGATGAATGATATAACAATGTATACGTTACAGACACACACACACTGTTGTAACATGATTATTTGAATATATTGCACACATGATTTATAGTGGTTGAGTGGCTGTAGTCAGGTAGACACTTTATACTGGAGCTAGTTAAGTGGTTAAGTTAAGGGTAAGGGTTACGGTTAAATTAAATATGTTAAGGGCTTGTTCCCGAATTTTTTTCAGACTGGTGCCAATAACTCATATATTTTTTTAACCAAAAGTTTGGAAAAATTTGAGTCAATATGCAATCACACGATGCACAATACTTTGGACGCGTTTTTTAAAATAATG
The DNA here is from genome assembly GCA_003012365.1 of Medauroidea extradentata. Classification (NCBI taxonomy): domain Eukaryota; kingdom Metazoa; phylum Arthropoda; class Insecta; order Phasmatodea; family Phasmatidae; genus Medauroidea; species Medauroidea extradentata. The sequence continues at coordinate 91,578 of PNEQ01077934.1, forward strand.
TACCATTCGCCAGCAAAAAAAAAATAATAATTTCCTTCATTTTTGCTTATTTTCACGACGAAAAACATGGTACTTTGCGTAATGAAATCTAAAAAAAAGTTCAGTATAATTCTACAAAAAAAAATTCAACTACAAATTATAACATATAAGTGTCAAAACTGTGCAGCGAAATTTTGATATGAGTATTAGGTAGCAAAAAAAAAATATATATTTTTGAAATAACTGCAAAACTCCGTAACAAGGCCTTAATCTAATTACGATGGCTTTACTCTACACAGCTTAGTTTACAGAATACTTCACAGTTATACTACATAATTTAGATAAGAGGGGAGCGGTTGTTTAGTTAGTTAAGTTTATACTACTATATGATGGGCGACCCTTTGGAAACCTTAGACCTCACCGTAACATGATGTGGCGGATTGATGATGAACGTGCTCGGCTATCGACGGACAGCGGCACGTCGTGGGTCTCGACCCAGGACCCTCCTGGCGAGCTGGTGACGGCTGGAAGGCTGGAAGGAGACAGGCCCCGATTCCTCCGATACATTGCATTATATTGCTACACTTCAGTGCAGGTGGGGAAAATCGCTGAGGCCCTTGTCTTGTGCTACTATTGACATAATTGCACTGCCGTCGTCGCTATCCCGTCCTCCAGGCGAGGCTCTTGATAATCGTAACAACACACAAGCGGGGGTGTGCTACGGACACGTAGAGTGACTTTGGGACACTTGATCGTGGTATATCTTACTTATACCTTGATAGATGACATTTCAGCCGTCATAGTGTTGCGTAGTAAAATTTTGATTTGCTTAGGATATATACATTATTCATGCAGGAAATAAAGCAATACGTATCAGAGATATAATATAATTTATCACCACAATTAGTACGACGTTTAGCATATCGTTGATACGGCATTCGAAACCTTAGTACCGCGAAGTAAGGTAGGTTTACCTCATATGTTTACATAAAGCAAAACAAATGTATACTTTATTCTACAAAGTTTTTTTTACCTGAAAAATCTATACAACACGTCAATATTGTTATTTTTGAACGATTCTCGCAAAGGGGGCGAGTTACAAACTAAAGAAGTCCTTTAATTTTATTACTTGTCTGTTTGTTTGTTTGTGTTCTCTAGTTTTTCTGTGACAAACCCTTTGCTGCAATGGCGTGTATCAAAACACTTCTTTAGTATGAAACGTGGTGGTTTTGTCGTTCTAACAAAACGTATATAGAGGGAACAAAATTAGCAAAGCAACCATATATTTGGTAGATTTCACATTTTCTCGGTTTTTTCACTGTATACAAACTATACAGTTGACTGAACCAAACATTTTTCTCTATGTACATGCCCAGTTTATCAGGACTAAGGGAAGAGACTCTTATACAAGTGTGCATGTGTGCGTAGGTGTGTGTGTGTGCAGGTTTGTGCGTGTGTGCGTGCGTGTAGGCCTACAAGCGGCGTGCGTATGTAGACATGTCACAAAGTAACTTATGAGTTGTGTTTAGATTTAATCCCTTGTACTAACGCGTAGAATGGTCCTGCGCTGTGGCGCACATACGTTACAAATTAGACTTGTGTAACTGTCAAAACAAAACTGTCTGTAACGGTTTTCTCGTACGGTCACTACTTAATACAGCTTTCCAGATGTTTCAATAAAAATATGTTTTCGGTACTACTGTTGAAACCTATGGCGAGTTCATACAATAAAGTATTCCGTTCCATGTGTGCCTACACAGTGAAAATTTTGCTGTACAGCAAATAATTTCGAGGCTATTTAGCCCGCGACAAATAAAAAAAAAAAAAAAAAAAAACAGAACGTAATCCATACCACATGTGTTGAAATTTTTTCATTCCAGACAATATTATTTCATTTACAGCAATTAAAATATAATTTTTAAACTTAAAATTTCTACTATATAAAATTAATGCATGTATGTTTGTCTTCTGTGCGTTAATATACTATTCCTCTGATTGTTCCTATACCATTCTTCCGACTGCGATAACATTTTAGTGCGTTATTGTGCATGAGCCCGCGAAGTTTTCTGTAAAAAAGAAACACATTTGGAAGGAGGGATCAGGGTAGAGAGACAGAACGGCATAGGAAAATAATATAACGAGAGAAACGTACGACCGTGGTTTCGTCGAAAAAAAAATTGGAGGGGGGAGGTGGGTTAGGGGGGCAGAACTGGGTCCCCATAAAATGTAACGGGCATTGCAACGCATGCCGGAAAAGCTAATGTCTTATGAAAACTACATATAAATTTGCTTTAAATATCCCTGCTGAATTATTTCAACGACGCACAATTTGTTTGCTGCCATTACTATATAAAATTACTTTGCAACTGTACTAACTACTTTGTTTGTAGTGTTTCATTTTAAACGTCAGTTTTCTTTGCCGCAACGAATTTCGTGTTGCGGCAGAGGAAAGTGTTTTTATAGTGTTCAGGAGTTATGAAGCTATCGACTCTCACGCGCCTGCTAGCATGTCTCGGAACAACCGCTTCAAGCGCCACTGAGCCTAGCGTGTTGCCCACCTGTGTTGTCCAGCTTGCCTACCAACAAACAAAAAAATAATAATAAGAGGAAAGTGAAATAAATCCCGCCCGACAAGATTGATGCTGGAGAGACGGCAAACACTATTCGTATAGCTCGAAACTTTCATGTACACACATAACTATTCTCTCAGCATTCTCTCTTCCAACGATACGCATATTTCTTCACGAAACAACTATACCTAACATATTTTTTATAACCCTTATTTTATTTCCGTGCTTGTTCGAGGGTGGAAAAAATGTAAGCCAAGGTGTTCTTTACGTTGCTCGGACACGAACATTGTACATATATCAGTGTCACACTTCCATTCAAGAGGCACAGTAACAATACGTTAAAGCTCGTCTTATGAAAACACGTTTTGTTTAGGATGTTGTGACCTGATACTAAGAAGAGCAGCATGGGAAATTAATTTCTTAATGTCCGACATTATTATTTACGAAACTTTTCATCTCACACGCTCACCAAACATATTTTAATAAACTCTGCTCCTGGATTTCTGTGTTTGCTGGTCTTGTGTCGGGGACGCTGTCTTATCGTTATGTCGACTAACAAAAGAATGTGTGTGTGTGTATATATATATATATATATATATATATATATATATATATATATATATATATATATATATATATATAATTTTAGTGGGAATAAATCTGACTAGTTATGACACTCTCAGTTGGACGTTTATAGTTTCTCATATCAAACTCATAGACGAAAATTTTTAACTTGATTTTCTGTCCGGCCACCACCATAACCATTTATCAAATACAACGTTTTTTTTCTGGACGTCCTATTCAGATACCTTCAAAATTTGTCTTATTTATGATTCAGCAGTAGACAAGACAGAAAGCCATATCAAATATACCCTCGCTATACGCGAGTATTTCGTAATACGGGGAGTTACCATTATAATTTACCATTATATATATATATATTATTTCACTGAATTTATTGACATATTTAGGCGAATTTTAATATTTAAGGTCTTACGAGTTATTTTAATTTGTTTCTTTATATTTTTAATTATGTATAAATATTTTTTTTTTGTATTCATAAAAGTCGTTGTTTGAAGTCTCTAACCTCCCTCCTTGCGTACATCCCTTACCCTATATAGGCCGTTCACCATAAAGTGAGCAATGTATATGAAGTTATTGCAAAATTCGTTCTAAGAAAATAACCGACTAATGAACTTCACGTACAAGTAACGGGTATCCACCAGTAAGTTATGTGACCATTTTGTTGAAACATGTTTTTGACTTAATATTTTCATTTTCAAATACAGTGAGATGTAGTAAAAAAACGATAGTGCATTAAATTAACGATGCAGTTTTGTGATTTGTGAACCTTAAAAACAACTGAACTATGATGTAATTCCGATGTCAGGACAGCACTCTCTGATGTGATTTCGACTTGGCGTAGTTTTCCACGCAGCTACCCTTGTTTTTCTCCACCTACATGCTGCTTGAAGTGTTGAACACAGTAATTCAAAGGTATGTTACATTTGTTAAAATTCTGTTCATGGATTTTGTGAATTTTGTCCTAAAAATTACAGTAATCCAAAGGCATGTTGAATTTGTTAAAATTATTTTTGTGGATTTTATGAATTTTTGGTCAAAAAAATTAATACCTTGAAATGTTTTAAAGTGTTTGAGAAAATGGAGTAGCGGTAACTGCTTTAAACGTTACTTGATTTCATTTACTAAGGACTAGGCAGGTCCATTAACAGAATGTTTCTTTAAAAAAATATTAATAAATCTACCAAAAGTATATTCAATGTTTAGACACGAGAACTTTTAAAATAGCATCATTTTGCCTCTTGAAATCCAAATGTTTCCGGGGGAGGACCCCTAGGCTCCTCTTCTTTTGTTGGGTGATAAAATTTCCTCCTTATATGCAGCCCTATATATGTCGAAATACACGAACCACGTCTGATCCACTCTATGTACTTCAAGGATATCCAATATATATATATATAGTAATGGAATTCAGCAAGGGGCGTGTGGGCTCAAAAAACACTTAAATTAACTTTATAACATTATTTTCAGTGAATTATATACATTTCATTATTGTAATATAAGCAGTTACATATTATTCTCTCTCATAAATCTCAACACAAATTCAACGATATTCTAGGAATACGCATAGAATGTCCGAGATGTATTTCGGACAATCGGAACATTTACTAGATATATCCTGAGCTGTGTGTTTAGGCATATCCAGGGGAGATGCTTATGGATTATTCAGTGGATATACTTGAGGAATTTGTCATTAGTTACATTGGCTTAAAAACACTTAAATTAATTTTTAATGGTATTTTCAGTGTATTTTTAACCATTATACTATCATAATGTATGAAGCTCAACATTACATTATCTCACGAATTACAACAAACATTAAGTACCATTGCAATATCCTAGGGATATGCATAGGCTGTTCAAGATGCATTTCGGACATTCGGGACATTTACCGGATATCCTGTGCTGTGTGGGACAGATCGCGACATAAATACAAGCACAGAGTAAGAGATAATTGCGACGTAAATGAAACTTGTGTATCACGTACATTTATAACAAGTTTCAAACGAAATTAAATCCACTACACGTTTCCGCTTTCGGGCAGGGTCGCACTGTGTATGAGAGAAGACCGGGGTGAAGGTTGGGCCGGCTGTTCGACTAACGAGACATGCCTGTCGCCCGTCCGGCCATAGGAATGGATGAGGCGAGAGTGAGATGAGTGTGGTGCAGTGACGGAATGAAAATGATGGGGGAGGGGGGAAGAAGTTCCCCGAGGAAACCCGCCGGCCAACGTCCGACTCGTGTCCGAGACCGAACCCGCCGGGGATCGTATCCGGATCACCTAGGTGGGAGGCGAGAGGTCTGACCACTGACCACCGCGGTCCCCACCAGGTTATAACTAGTAAACATTCATATACTTATATATATATAAGTAAACATACATACAATGCTTAAGTTTTATTACAAATTGAAGTGTTTTTAACCCCCGACGCTAAAAGAGGGGTGTTATAAGTTTGACGTGTTCGTGTGTGTATCGGAGTATCTGTGTGTCTGCTGTGGCATCGTAGCTCTTAAACGAATGGACTAATTATGATGTGACTTTATTCGTTTGAAAGCTGAAGTAGCCGAGATGGTTCTCAGCTATGATTCAAGGAAATCTGTTCAGCCGTTTAAATACAATGAGCTCTTTTCTAGTTTTTAACTATGTATTCCAGGAAGTGTTGCTTATAGCAACGGTGCACTGAATGCAGCTACATAATCGTTGTTGTCATTTTCATTGTACACGATGAATACTAGATATTTAATAGTTATGGTAATGCGATTCGTAATTTTTGCGGTTCAACTAAAGCAGATACGTCACGAGGATTATTTAATTACTTTCTTTGATTAAGTTCACATATTGCAACACCGTGCAAACGTTTTACATGACTTAAGGCCACTTAAGTGTTGCTCTAGAGTTTCATTAAATCGTGAAATACCGGTATTCCTAGCATTTATTGTTTGACGTAAACTACGTTCTACATAACTTTCTTTAGATCTTTGCAAAGTCAATGTCAACGCATACCTCTCCAATCGAGGCTGTCTGTCTTGTGGACTTTCTTGACTGCGCAGTTTAGCCTTTCGAGTAGCTTCAGATAGCAAAAAATGTTTTCTTTTAGGAGTGTATTCTTCAGGCTCCGTTCATTTGCGCCTTTTGGCTTCATTTTGAGTTTTTTTAATATTTCTCCCAATCCCATTGTTTAACACTTTCACTGAAGCTTACCACCTAAACATAAAAGAACTGAGTTGTTATGTTTGTGAAAGGATGATGAGAGTGAAAGTGATATTCTTTGTAACATATGAACGGCATTAATCAATAATAATCCTAATATAAATCCGGTTTTATTTTCCGGCGCCACCTAAACTTGAGGAAGTTAATAGTGCTTCATGAAGATGTGTATTCGCATATCAACCAGTGCGTGGAAAATGAGAGATGTGACTGTTTAAACTTCTCGCAAGAGCCAGAGGTCTCCCCGAGCTGTTTCAACTCCACACGAGAGGTGTTGGTATCGCTTTAGTCGTACCGCTGGCCAAGGGCGACGTCTGCCATGTTTCCCACACCCAGGAATCGGTAACGAACTCATCGGGAATCGCACCTGAACAACCTTGCTGGGAGATGCGCGACCCGCACTGTAGTCGTCCCAAAGCGAACAATGTCTTGCTGCAGGCGAGTTACTCAGAATGTTGCATGTCGATATTATGTTGGAACAGTCGTCACTTCAGAGGTACAAGCTCCGAAAATACACAACTTCTGCAATACACTTCACAGCACATAATGCATAACGCTCGGGCAGGTTACTGGGCAATGCCATAACAGCTTTTATTAGCAGCTACATGTCAGATGAATCGTATTAAATTGCTAAGTACTCATTACCATATGTAACATTCCATTGTAACATGATCCAACCTGCGTGTTATGCTCTATATGTCATGTTACCTATAGTAAAAAACGGTGCGTTTTTTGACGAATGATTACGTAACATTATATTTTGTTCCTTTTTATGTTAGGATTAACCCCCAAAGTATTGGCACGCATTTGTGCAAAAACCTGTAGTGTGACGTAAAAATTCACTAAATATTACCAGCGGACATGCGATCTGTGTGGAAAAAAAAGTCTATGATTTTTTTAAAAGTTCTGTGATTTAATCAGCACAGTAACAAAACCAGAAAAAATGCTTGTATCTGCCATTGCTCTAAATTTTTTTATTGTTGTGTTGCCTCAAAAACCTTCAAACGAAGTGCCGTTATTAAGTTACTTGCTGTAATTTTGATAGCTGCTAGGGCATGGAAATGGCTAGGAAAGGCACATAACGTTAGCTGAATGGTACACTGCAGTTTGATACTTACAAACTTTTCATCGCTACTATCATGACGGAAGATGTACTGATTAAGTGGTCTTCTTTACGTTAAATGACTGTCAACAACATTTAACTTTACTATATATATTTATTATTAGATAAATGACTAACTTTTTTAGTTATTAACATTTGTCTGAAGATATAAAATAACATATTTGATATCTTCTAGCAAATGTCGATAAATAAGCAGTTTTTATCTTACAATATAAGTGTACAATGTAGACTATTGTTGAGTGCACGAAAAATAATATGTCTAAATACCTTTTGTGATGATAGCAATACTGAACAGTTGGTGAGATGCAAGCAAACTGGACTGCACGCAGATGCGACGCAACTGAGTAACTGAAGTTGTAAACAGTACACGATGGCGTAGCCTTTGAAGGGAGGAGGAACCCACGATTTAGAAATTAAAAATAATTAAAATATGTTTACCCATAACACTAAGCATTTACGTACTGCAACTCGTTGATATATGTAGTCACCTTAAATTGAGCCAGAGCAGTTTGTGTTAACTTAGAATTGTGAAAGTTTACGAAAAAGTTAAAATCAAGACGCATGTTTAACTTTACGTTAACCTAATTAAAATGGGAGAATTCTACCCTGAAAATCCCCTGCAAAATTTAATTTGTGTAAATGAAATATGAAATACCACTTGCAATACTAAGAAAAATGACTTTGAATAGTGTCCAATTACTGAAAGGCCGAGAAGTGTTTAAGGTTTAATTTAAATAAATTTAATTTTCAAAATAGATTTTCAGGTTAGCCTTAGTCCCACCATGTCCACTTAACGGTTAAATTGATAACACATTTTTAAACTTACATTTCGTAAGTTATCATCACGTGAAATTAACAGATTTTGACTTGACTTATCCGGTATATTGATGTTCGTGATTTATACACAAGTATGTATTGTCCGCGACTTCGCGTGGTTTTAGTTTTTTGCCTCTGCAAATGACGCCCATTATAATTGCATATCTACAAAAAGAACACTCACTCCAAACTATGTCGCTATAGTTTTAAAAATTCGGCACGTGTACTAGAAACATCATTTTAGGGCCCCTCAAAATGGCGAAAAATTAGTTTTCCAGACTGCCCTACCTGGAAAAATAACAACCGGGTTCGAAAATCACTACTATAAAAACAACAACTTTGAACTATACTGCCCACAAATAAAATAATATGGTCACCGCATAAAGTCCCATAGTAAAAAGGATAAAAGTAGTGCAATGCACGCCGGATTAGTGGCTTGTGCGAAGAGGCGATAATGCATTACAACCGTCCGTCAATGGCGCTCTTACCGCTCCTGCCTCATACACACAAACACAGCCTATCAAGGTAGGCCCCTTAAGAATATTGCATCAACACAAGTTACACCCGTATCGTCTGTCGTTACTTCAGGATTTGTACGGCAATGATTTCTTAAATCGCTACAATTTCTGTAATTGGATTCGTGGTCAAATGCGCTCAGATGTCTCCTTTTTGGGCCTTGTGCTCTTTTCCGACGAATCTAACTTCACAAATACGGGAAATGTAAATAGATATAACATACATTTTTGGGTATACTCGATGGACGAGAACTGTACAATTTCAACATCCGTGGTCCGTTAATTGTTGGTCCGGCATTGTCGGCGATTACGTCATTGGTCCATATTTTTTAAGGTTGCTTGACTGGGCAAGTTTACGCAAACTTTCTGCACAACTTACTGCCTCAATTACTGGAAGACGTGCTTTGCATTTTCGCATGAACACGTGGATGCAACACGACGGTGCACCATCCCATTATGCTCTGTGTTCGAGACAAGAGATGAATGAGAGGACGAGGCAGCCCTGTAGCTTGGCCACCTCGTTCGCCAGATCTATCACCACTAGATTACTTTTATGGGAATTTGTCACAGAACGCGTAATGGCGGTAGCACCTACCACGTCTAACGACATGAAAGAAAGAATACTCCGAGCATGTACCGAAATTACACCACAAATGTTGGCTGACGTTCGACGGTTTTTTCATCAGCGAATTATCAACTGCTTACAAGTCGAGGGTCATCACTTTGAGCATCTTCTGTTGGTAAACCCAAATCAAGGTTAGTGAATCCTTTGAGTGCGTGACTAAATGACCTTGTGTTGTAAGTCGCTGAATTCGTCGTCAAATCGGTACTAACGTCATCGAAGAAAAGATACATGGTTCCACTTAACAAAGTGGAGATGACCTTGACGTAGCTTCAGTGCCTCCACCGATATAAAAAATGGGGTGGCCTAGTATAACGGCCTTCTCGAACACTGAAACTTTTGTGTGAAACATTTGTGGATATGATCACTAGTTTGAGTGCTATTACTCTATAACACTTTATAAATATAAAAGAAACCTTCTCGGGCGCCCGCACAAATCACCAAAGTGTTATAGCAGTGGGATGAATTGGTGTGTGTGTATAGTGTTTCCATCCAGACTGGCGCACTGCTTCTTGAAGGTAGGGACACGGCGGGCAATGAAACCCTCGAGCTGTTATATGTACGAGCCACAGCTGGGGCGGTGATAAAGAGACGACGGGGTGCCAGGGGCTGCCACGCACCCAAGTGATCTCCGTCATGAATTATTGGCCATTGTCTGCCCTGCACGAGTCCATTACGATATCTGACGACCTCATTGTCTTGCGCCCTACAGCACTTTCCATTAATAACGAGAGCTCGTTTGATGCCCCCGCTGCTTCTTCCACTTTGTTGCCGACGAGCTGATTGTAAGAAAATGTCTACAACCCATAATTATGTCCGTGCTACGAGTAATACCTAGGTAACTGCTGTCTGCGCAGGTGCGTAGATTATATAGCAGTACTAAGGTATTCGTGGTTCGTGATAATGCGAGAAATTCTGAATACCGTCTTGCTCGGAATAATAGCCTATTTAAATAATACTAATTGTTGCATCCTAAGACGTTAACTTTTGTGTACGGTCGAAATTACAAATTTGATTGTTACTTTGAATTATTTAAAAGTGACAGGAAAATTTAAATTATCATAAATCAGAAAAGTAACTTAGGTTTCAAAAGTGCTCACTTTATCCCGAACCACCTATACAAAGTTGTGAGATTTTCCTAAGAGAGCATGTCAGAAGTCTCATATGTTAAGAGGAATTGAAATGTAAGATGTCGAATACAGATGTGGAATACTCAATCGAGGCTAATATCTCAACTACTTACCATACATTTATTGGACTATTTTGTCGACTAGATATTTTACTAATGGGCGCGTGTTTATGTTACAATAGCCAGTAGTGTGCTTAAATTTTATGTAAAATTAATATATAAATATATGTTTAGAAAAATTACAGTTTTAAACCACAAAATCAATAAAAATAAAAAACCCTTATTAGTACAATTATCACTACATAATATCAACTATTTATAGTAAAACATTTTAAACATAGACATTTAATTATAAATTAATTTTACCCTCCGAAATCCTCTTGTACAGAAGTTTACTGATGTTGAGGTGGCAGGCTGGGTGAAAGTATTTTGCGCGGTCTAGGCCTAGAAGAACGGAAGCGGTAAGGACGAGACAGCACGGGATTTAAGCCTCACCCTAGTCTCTAGGAGCAAGTCACTGCACTGGCGTGAAGACTCCTCACTGATAATGCGCCTGTATGAGACTTTCAATGGTGATCCTATCAATTTATGACACATTGTTAGGCAAAGGTGAGTTGTTTATACACCTATATCGGCTTAGCTCGCATGTGTTACTCACAGCAAATAATATTTGTTTTAAATGATAAACCTCTTTGTACACCACATGGGTAGTTCAGTCATCAAGGGCAAGAATGACAAAGTTGCTAGTCGAGTTAACTCTGTAGCAGGATAAGTAGTTATAGCTGTCCACGCGAAAAACAGTCTTACTTAAGTTTGTCCCTGCTACTAACATTAACTTTGCCTGAGAATAATTTATAGTCACAGCAATTTTATTTTTTAGGGTAATTATAGACTCCTAATTGTAAGAGAGTTATCGAATGAAATACGCAGTTTATGTGATTTGAAGAATGATTTCCCACGACCACAACGATTGATGATGGTGCCCTCAATAACATACATGTTTTTCAAAACATTCACTTGAAGTTAAGTGCCACTAGGCAGTTTTGGAGGGATAATGTTTTGCAGAAATATAAACTGGATTGGTGTCCCAACCTTGAGGTTAGTGAGATGGTATATGTGGGATGACGCTGTCGAGTAACTTTAGTGGATAGTGGACTTCGTAATACAGTTGTATCACTTTTGAACGACTTCATCCAAATTGCACTCATTTAATCTGTCTTAGAGTTGTTGTGTTTCAGAATTGCACATCTTCAAATCTTTAATGGAATCTGAGCCAAGAACCTTTGGAACAATAGACCGGAGCTACAAAGAACTGCGCCACACAACTTCGAAATTATTCATGAAAACGAAATTTAAATGTAAAATATTACATTCCTAGGCTCACAGAGGTTGTAAAACGACTTGTATAGATAGAACTGTAGACCACGGTCGTAGAAGTACAGGTCTGGACACTCGCCTATCTACCAATCTATTTTGCTTGACCCCCTTCTAGTTTGGTTGCATTTCACCAAGTTACCGAGAATGTTGTGATTTATTGGCGCTGCAGTCAGGGCGGTCGGACTCAAGCTCCACCACTTTCTTATAATATTTACAGTACATTATAATGTAAATAAATATTGCTGGAGCCATTATTTAGGATTGTGAGCGAATTTAGCATTTCATAAATTGATAAAAAATACGATTTCTAAATTATTTATCTTTGTGGATGGGAGTGGGCGGAGTTTGAGACCGACCGCCCTAACTGCAGCGCATATAAAGAACAACACTCACGGTAATTCGGTGGACTGCAGCCAAACAACAAGGGGGTCAAGTTTCCAGGCGAGTGTCCTAGACCTGCTCTTCTACGGCTGTGCTAGACCGAAACTCCTGTATAATTTGTTTCTAAATAAAAAACACGTTTTGCCCCTTTTTACAGCTTGGGGGTCGATTCAAAAAATGCCAGAACAACTTTTCGAGTACTATCGTAAGCAACATTTTAAAGTGAAAACCAACTCTCTGTCTCGAAGGATTCGACACATATAGATAGTTATTCGAAAACACATAGAGATAAAAGACCGGAAACACCTATTTTCTCTACCTGAGGGGGTGAAAAGTTATGAAATGTGTTTTCAGTTAATTGTCGATATATCTTGAACCCAGCGGGCTATGGTCATGTTTTTCACGTCCAAGAGACACCAGTAAATTAGTCTAAAATGTAATTCAAGGTTTTTTCGAAATTCAATCTCTTAGGTGGTGAAAAGACCTAGAATGTGTTTTAGATAAATCTTAGATACATGTCGAACCCATCGGGATATTTAGTTTATTTTTGCTTCAGAATGATGATTAGGTAAATGGCCGCAAAAAGATGCCAAGAACTTTCAAAATTCGAACTCTCAGTACTGCAAAGGGGTTACATGTGATTTTTAGTCTATGATCGATTTTGCTTCGGTTGAACGAGCTATCGTCGTGATTTTCACTTCACTTGGCTACTTGAACAAATATTGAAGGTGTGAAGTTGAGATTTTTTTAAAATTCGGCATCTAAGTAGGCGAAAATGCATAAAATGCTTAATTTTTTTTGTCGGCCGATAATACTTATTATAACTAGTAGTGTTGTTCGCGTCAGAATGACGGTTACGTAATTACCTAAAAAAAGAAATGGAAATTTATATTTTATAAGATAACCTAATAATTGAGAAGAAAACTTGGTTTGTAAACCTTCATGGCAGTCGATCAAAGTAGCAAGTACGACCAGCGAGAAACAAATTGTAGAGGGATTTCACTCTACAGTTCTACCGAGCCATGTTGTTGTACACAGTGCAACCTCCACGAGCCCAGGAAATTAATATTTTATTTTTTTAATGAATTTTCATGAATAATTTCAAAGTCGCTGTTAGTGGCAGGGACAAACTTAAGTCTGCTTTTCGCGTGGACAGCTATAGCTAATTATCCTGCTGCAGAATTAACACAACTGACTGATTTATCATCCTAACACTTGCTGACTGGTGTACAAAGAGGTTTTTCAATCAAAGCATATACTATCTGCTATGAGTAATACACGCGAGCAAAGTGAAACCATAAATAACAGGTGTGCATAGATATATTCATTATTATTTTGTGCGAAACAGATGTAATGCTTATCTTGCAATAAAATAGCGTCCTCGGGTTCTAAAAGATTTATAAATTTTGTAATTGCACACACGCATGTGTGTGTGTGTATATATATATATATATATATAACGCATTTGTTAATAAACGCTGGGAAGCAATCAAGGAATATTAGTGAGGTCTTTGAATGTTTGTTGTTATGGGACTTCATTATGATGAGAATGTACGAGTTTAGGGACACTCAAAATTGCTGCTTTTGATTTTTGACAAAATCTGTATAACAATGATCATACAAGCCACGAAAAGAACAGGAGAGTCTAACTTATAAACACGCGCTGCGTAATGCAGAAAAATTAAGAGAACAGTTTTTCTCTTATAATTTTTTTTAATTTGGTACATTTTATTTATTTATTTTCTAACCAAGAAATTTTGAATTGTAAATTCAGCCAAACTGCAACCAAACAGGCACATAGACGAAAACAAGCTCTGAATGTGAAGTCAATGTGGAATTCGACAAAGATGACAGTGGACAACCCAGATGTTGTCTGTTGTCTTATATTCGTTCTTTTGTTGTATGTACACTGTGGTCTTTGTTGAATTCGACATTAACTTCACATTAAGGTTTTTCTATGTTTACTTAAATCTGGTTTGTTGCACTTTGACTGAACTCCTAATTCGGATTTTCTTGATTAAAAATTAATAGAATTTAAAATATATAAAAAACTGTCCTTTTTATTATTTTGTTCATCTGCACTTTTCCATACGTCCAAGTGTACTGTTGTCTGTGTGTTTTTAATGATCATTGTTGCACAGGTTTTGCAGCAATCATAAGCAGTGGTGTATGTACATAAACCCATGTATTCTTATGGAATATTAAAGTGGCCCTGTGTCATTCAGTTAAAGCAACATTTTATTTTACATTAGAAACACTAAAATTTATCTTCCGCTTTACTCTATCCATTCCTTGAATAAAAGAAGAGTTGGTGAAGGTGGAATCGAAGCCACAACCTCGCGTTTTCAAGAGAGGCTCGTCGGAGCAGCAAGGCGCCCAATGATAAATAATCCTTGCGAAAGGCGCACGGGCAGTTTTATTTGAAAGTCGAATGAGGAGCTAGCGGTGCGTCATAATGTTTAAGAGCGATGATTCACAGTTCGTTCATCGCTCTTGGTCGATACGGATGTTCCTGCGCTTTGGACCGCTTGCTACAAGCCTCGAGAAGAAATTTTGCTCTCTTCAAGCCAAAGGATGCTTCGTGCAGAAGATAATACACTAGAAAGTTTGCATATCCTAGCTTAGGCTTACCAGAAGACATTTCCTCCTTTTTAAGCATTTTTCTGCGTCTGGCTGAGTTTTTCGTGGCGCTTGAAATGTCCGGCATTTGAAAAGGATACGGTAGTTCACGAAATATTTTATCTCATTTGAGTATATTCTTATGTTTATGGTGCTTATAAATGTAGTGAAATATTCAAGAATATGCCGTAAGTTAAAACATTTTTTAACTCCTTGTAACGTAAATTATTCTTGTGTTTAGTTTATTGAAGTTCCGAGAGTTGTTTGCTTGAAACTTACGATATTACTATGGTGTTCTCAACAATTTTAAAACAGTATGAAACATTGAAAACACGTAATATATTGTCGTCCAATATAATTAATTAACTTTTGAGAAACATACTCCTTGGTTCTCCTTTGCAGTGAAATATTCTTCTGAGAAGTGGTTGTCTTCCTTCTTTATCTCAGTGTCAGGCCACCCTATCCTCGCCAGCTATACTGTATTACGAGAGTGTGGAGAAAAATGAGGAATATAACACGTGTCAGATCTGATCTAGTAAAATTTGTCATCCTTTTATTTCTAAACATTAAAAAATCCAGATTACCGATATATTTTAAATTAGTTATTATTTTTTGTGACTTTTTCACCTGTTTCCTTGTAAACATACATCAAGGTTACTGTCTCGTATAACCTCAAAAAAATAACAGTATTGTGAAAGTAGCAAATTTTTTTCAGTGACCTAAGTGAGAAACAAATTAATTTCAGCATGACTAATGACTTTAATTTCCCCCTCGAGGGTACAAATTGGCTCAAAAAGTTACAATCGATCACGTAGGTGGAAATATGACAAACCAACATTTATTCATTTCATGCTATCTGCTACCTACATTTATTCATTTCATGCAAATTGCCATATACATTTCATACTATCTGCTATCTACATGTATTCATTTCATGCTACCTGCTATCTACATTTCATGCTATCTGCTATCTACATTTATTCATTTCATGCTATCTGTTATCTACATTTCATACTAACTGCTATCTACATGTATTCATTTCATGCTATCTGTTGACGCGGCGATTCTGCAACAATAAAAACTACTTAAAAGTTTCAATGACGAACTGACAAAATATTATATTTGGTTCTTATATAAAATGTAGGCCCTATATTCATGTTGTGAGAGTTTAAAATGATGGCCCTACATTATTAATCAAAGAAAAAAGAAAAGTTTGTACAGCGAACTGTTTAAATATAATATTTGTCTCCAATCGATCCCTATCATGACAAAACTTTCAGTAATTTATTTCACGCAAATGCCAAAAAATTTTTTTTCTAAATACTTTACTAATATCTAAAGCTCAGATATTAAATTTTGAAATTATAATATTTAATTTAAATCAGCACGATAGTAACTGGCGTGTGAAGGAAAATAACTTTATTTATGTCATGCTATCTTTCAAAATGGCGAACCTACTACCATGTACACCCTACGTGTATATTTACTGAAGTCGTACTACGGTACCTTACAAAATAGCAACCCTACAACATTAAACTGGAACAAAACCAAAGCGTGAATGAAGAACTATTAAACTGTACTTGTCACGAAAGTTCTGCTTAAAGTTGTTCTTTCTTGTGTAAACTTATGGACCAAAGATCGTCGGGACAGCTCCATACTGAACAGCAACACACACGGAATATGCATACAAATTCCAACCCAGAGTAGACAGTTGAAAAGAGTTTTAGACTGTTTACGATAATTTGAGTTCTGTTTAAATTTTTCTTTAATTCATTTTGCAATCATCATTAATATTTTTAGCGTGAAAACTTTCGTGAAAACTTTCGTAAAACTAAAAGTCAATGCTAAACTTTTTACCACTCTCAAAACTGAACATCTTTGGACGAAATTAAATACAGTTTTTGGACTTTATAAGGGTTGACGAGTGTTCAGTTTAAAGTGAACAGACTATACCTGTCCTGCACGATATGCAAGTTATCCACATTTTTTAGTAGTATATTAAAGTTGGTTACAATCGCTAGAGTGGTTCAAAACGACTGTTATTCCGAGATCTCGTGTAGCCAAAAATTGTTCACATTAATGGCTGTCACTTTGAAAATATGACCATGACATGCAAAAAATACATAAAATACATGTCACCATACTAAATAAGCCTACTGTATGAGTACAGAGTATATTGGAATTCTGAAAATATGAACACTGCACTAATAAAATACACAAATGTCAAGTGATCTTTTTTAGCAATACACGGGAACCAAATTTAATGAAATTCGGTCTACGTGTTCAGATGTTTTTGAAGGAACAAATCACACATACATACGGAAACACACAGACAGAAATTTGATCTCAAGTGGACTAATAGTAATAATATACCACAATAGTGATAGTCAAGTGGACTAAAGTTAATAATATTCCCTAATAGTGATAATCAAGTGGACTAATAATGATAATATACACCAATAGTTATAGTCAAGTGGAATAATGTTAATAATATACCACAATAGTGATAGTCTATTTTTCCTTCGAAAAGCAAGCTAAATAGGGCATGTGAAAGAAGTTTTGGAGTTTCCAGAGTTCTTCAAATGAAATTATTGTATCGTTCAACAATTCTTGCAGTAGATGTGTGTTATGAACTGAACTAATTTCACAGACGCATGCCTCAAATAGTGTTACATAAAATTGTAATCAATATTACGTAATAGCTATGTAATTAACAGGTAGAACAAATTAAGTAATATTTTAACTCAATCAATTAAATATATCGTTGACTCTAGGAGTTTTAGTAAATCTACAATCAAGCAACTCGTTTCATTGAAGTAGGACTAAGGTGGTCACCTAGGTGGACGTATTTTGTGAGCTCGAGACCCATAAATGCGGAAGCGATAAGAGCGACACTGTACGCGCATCACGCTTACCTCTAGCCTCTAGGCACAGTGCTGACCCTATCAGTTCATGAAGGATTATTTATATTAAAAGTGTATTGTACACGCCTTTGCTTTTTAAAAGAAACAGCACGAAGATTTCCATACCTACAAAGGACCTCAAAAACACCCATTTTTATCATCTTCGGCCGAATGAAAATATGCTTTAATGAGTAGTGCTGAACTTGAAGTGTGGTATACAGACGTGTAATGTACTTTGAATGCTATTCCTAAGCAGACAACACCAATGCACGTTGAGCAGTTTTCGAATAATCATATAACGGCTGAAGCCATGCACGACTCTCGGCGGCTTGGGCAGACGACCGCCTTAAGGAGGGGGGGGGGTCTCACCCCAGGTATTGTACCATTCTAATTGTTGCTTTTCGTTTTTAAATTTTGAGAAGAAAATTGTGAAATTTTCTGCTATAGCTTGGAATCTATTTATCTTGCGCTACAAGCATTTGAACTTTTAATGTATATTTAGGCCACAATGAGTTAAACTATTATTTGTAGTCTTAATTTGCTGGAGTGATTGCGGCCTAAATACACGTTAAAAGTTCAACTACGATGCCCTTGTAGCGCAAGGTAAATATAATTCACGCTAGCAAATTTCCCATTTTTTATCTCAGAATTTAAAAAAGAGAAAAATAAAACAATTCAACACGCGTGTCCTGTTTTCGGTTGGCTCTTCTCAGTTCTCTATTCAACCCAGGGAACCTTTCCGGCTGAGAGGGCTTGAAAATGGTTAGCTGCTGGAAGTTTGAGATAATATGAAGTGTGTGGCTTGACGTGACCCTTCCTTTGAAGCTGCAGCCGACCAGGAGCGACCCGAGGTCTGGAACCTAGCGCGCAGAACAAGGAACAACCAACTTGCTGTACACAGCACCATGCCAACACGTCCGTCAACACTGTGGCCTTTGTATCTGTGCGTTCCTCGCCGAAACTTTAAGCTACCACGCGACCATGTCGGGATTGTGGCCAGGCCGCCATTTCTTTTAACGACCCGTCTTTCCTGCATTTTCTATACGATTATTCGTCCCGAGACTACAGAGTAGTTTTGACATCCTAGAAAATATTTTTTGCTGGTTCTTTGGTAATAATATTGTAACAATTATAAGGGGCACTTAAGAGGGTATTATTCATATTCAGTTTAAAACTGTAGGCTACTCGGCGAGAAAAAAATCTTTGACAGTATGTTTTGCCATATTTTTGTGCAAAACGTTTTTCTCAAGTACTGTATTTGTGAAGTACAACTGCTGACGCTGAAATCGCATACACTTAACTACGTCGTAACAGAATATGCTTGCCAAATTCATCATTCTGAGTAAATGTTTGCTCATAACGTTAGCTAATATCATTATATAGGGTTCTTTCTTTGTAGTTTTTCCTTATTAACTTTCAAAAACTTGTTGGCCTAGATTTAAAATGGTGACTTTAGCGTTTACTTATCTACCATACACCCTTAAAGGATAGAGGTCTTACTTTAATCAAAGTAAGTGAATACTGCTTACTAACGTTTTTAGTAAATATTACAAGCCGCTCCCTATTGAATTATATTTACAGCATCTGTTTCTCTGTGCAGGTTTGTATGTACCCAATGAAATATCACCACGAGTAAAAATGTGATCCCATACGACAGCACTACTATTTACATCTCCTTACCCACTACCACGTGACCGTCACAGCTCACAATGGTCCACTTAATTTCCTTCCTAGCCTTCCGCCGAAATTCCTCCTAGGCCGCAGTCGCTGGCCAACCCTGACGTCACAGTCTCCGAAAATTCCCGCCACCGACGTCACTTACGACTACGCACGCGCATTTTTCGACTTCTCGGCACTTGCTGATCGCTGGGCTCAAAACGCAACTAAAAAAACTGCCACGCTCGGTGTTAAAATTGACTTTATATAGTTGCGAGTTCTGGAAAGCGACGAGGTCAAGATTCTGAAAGTAATCTGCTCCTAGTCTGCATCAGAAGGTATGCCACCCCGTATATCTTTTTGATGCCGCAGCAAGTTTCCTGGCAGAAAGAATTCCTTGCCTGTTATCAGCAGACAGCAGCGTCGTCTCACAGATAGTTAAAGTGACGTGAAGAGATCTTGGTCAGCACTCACATCAAGTTCTTTAGCGCTGGTAAGGGGTGACGTGATGTATGGGACATGGAGGAAACGGAGATCCCCGAGAAAACCCGCCGACAATCGGTATCGTCCGGCACGATTCCTACATGCGAAAATCCAAGGACTGACCCCGCCGGGAGTCGAATCCGGATTGTCTTTATGGGAGGCGAGTGCTCTAGCCACTGAGACATCTGCAGCCCCCAGCAGTTAAAGTTTCAGAGGCTTTTCGCTGGTGCATGACGTTGCCCTGAGAATCAACCAAAGGTGCTTACAAGAACCTTACTCGACCTACTGAACACGGTTTAAATTACTCCCAAGCCGCTCTAAAACTCGGTGCGAGTACAGTCTACCGTCGTAGGAAATCTCTTAATATTAATTTAGATCTCTTCGCCGGATCTACTCATGTCCACTCTGCCCAGAGTCAGGGCAGAGCAGCCAACAAACAAAACTAGAAAGAAAGTGTAAAAAGTAAATTAACACAGACTCCCGTATCTGTCCACAACATATGTTTTCGGTGTTTAACTGTAGTATGTAGTATGTTTGTGCAGCATACATTCCTAGTACGCAATCGTAATTCCATACACTTTTTGAAAGAGGTTGCCAACATACAATTATTGGAGTTTCCGTGCGCTCGGAAATAACCGTGTAAAGTAAAATACGTTATTAAAAAGTATAATTATGATAAACATTAATCCAGGCTAAGTGCACGTAGACATGACCAAAACGCACGGCGTACAGAAGATCGGGGGTTAGAAACATGGTTATCTTAGGATAAAGTGAAATGAGAGAGTTCGTTTATTGGTTTATCACTTGCTATTTACGCCCATGATAGTAAGTCTGAAGTATACACGCTAATTCCCTGTCTCTCAATGCCAAGCTGCATTTCACAACCTCGTTGGTATTCCTGGACATGTACATTCTCCATGATTTTCCACCGAATTCTCCCACACGATCGTACGACGTTCATAACAGGCAGGTATATGTTTGCTGACAAAATCGATCCACAACTCACGATCCTTGTTGAATCTTTTCAGACTCTGGGGAAATTGAAACCTCGTGGATTGTAGTAAACAGGATGCTTGATAAACTCCATCAACTAACATTGATAGATGATACCTTTTACATTTATGAAGGGACCGTATGAAACGCTAACTCATAAAATATTTATAGCAAAGAAAAATAAGTTAATTTTTCAAATCAAAATTAATATTTGTGCGATGCAAATAAATATCAGCGTATGCCTGGGAAATAATAGGAAACTGTTAAAGCTAAGGTAATTTTGTTTGGCAGTAGACTCAAATAACTCAATAATTAAGTTCTTAAAACATCGTACTTAATTAGTATAAAAGGGGTGTATTATTTGAAAATTTTAGCAATGTGTTGATATTACATACTATACCGATTTTTCGGACATACGGCTTTGCAAGGGAGTGTTGTAGAGTTGCCGAAAACCTCACATAAAAAACAGTATTAGCTTTTGCTGACGAACATACAATATACGTAAATTCCTGAAAGGAATAAAGTCGTATCCAAC